>VZTD01001486.1:1236371-1252778 GCA_013397725.1 Rhagologus leucostigma | reverse complement strand
GGGGGGAAGGAGGTGCCGAAGGTGCTCGTGGACCCGCGCACCCGGCGCAACTTCGTGCGCGGGCGGTTCCTGGGCAAGGGCGGCTTCGCGCGGTGCTACGAGCTGGCCGAGGCCGAGAGCCGGGAGGTGTTCGCGGGGAAGGTGGTGCCCAAGTCGCTGCTGGCGAAGCCGCACCAGAAGGAGAAGATGTCCATGGAGATCGCCATCCACCGCAGCCTCTCCCACCGCCACATCGTCGGCTTCCAGGGCTTCTTCGAGGACGACGACTTTGTCTACGTCGTGCTGGAGCTCTGCCGCCGCAGGGTGAGGGGCCGGGGGGCGGGTGTCGGTGTCCCCCGGGTACTGACTGTCCCCTTCCCCGCGTCCTGCGGTACTGACCTCGTCCCCGTCCCGCACCCCCCGCCCCGATACTGACCGACCGTCCCTCGCAGTCGCTGCTGGAGCTGCACAAGCGGCGGAAGGCGCTGAGCGAGCCCGAGGCGCGGTACTACCTGCGCCAGACCATCCTGGGCTGCCAGTACCTGCACAGCCACCGCGTCATCCACCGAGACCTCAAGCTGGGCAACCTCTTCCTCAACGACGACATGGAGGTGAAGATAGGTAAGTGGCAGGGACCCCAGCCCAGGGACCAGCCAGCCAGGGCATCTTGGTCATATCCCGTCTCCCTGTCCCTCCAGGTGACTTTGGCCTGGCCACCAAGGTAGAGTACGATGGGGAGCGCAAGAAGACCCTGTGTGGGACCCCCAACTACATTGCCCCAGAGGTGCTGGGCAAGAAGGGGCACAGCTTCGAGGTGGACATCTGGTCCATTGGCTGCATCATGTGAGTCAAATTGCCTTTCAGAGGCCATGGGAACGGGCAGTCCCTGTGGTTCTGGTCTTCTTGACCCCTCTGAACTTCAGTGTGATCCAAAGCTCCAGCTCACTGTCCCCACAGCTCCTGGCTGAGTCCTACTGCCAGGCAGCTCCCTACCTTCCCGAACTGAAAGTTTCCCTGCGAGGTGCTAGATCCCAGCTTCCCTTTCCAGGGGACGGGAGCCAGGCACAGTACACGTAGCTGTCAGTGTGTCTAATGCCAAGTGTGCTCCCTCTGCCAGGAAAGCCCCCCTGGGTGTGCTTAGAACAGGGTCGCCTCTGCACACAATCTAAGTCTCTTTTGCAAAACTGACACCCTTTTGTCTGGGAATGCCCAGGTACACTCTTCTGGTGGGGAAACCGCCTTTTGAGACTTCTTGTCTAAAGGATACATACATCCGGATCAAGAAGAACGAGTACACCATTCCCAAGGTATGGTGCTTCCCATGGAGGATCTGTTCGGCTCACAGTGGTGCTTGGTCAGCCTCCTGCTGCAGCCCCTGTGTCTGGCACTCCATGGGCTCTCACATAACAGGGCAGGGGCTGTCAGTGCTGGGAGGGGCTGGCTCAAGCCGGGGTGGCGTGAACCTTGTGGGGAGCCAGCAGCTCCCTGCCCCCTAATCCAGCAAAAATCCAAGATGGGCTGTTGACGTGTGGGGGTGAATGGACATGGGCGAGTCCATGAGGTCTGGGCCAGGTTCCCAGCTCATCCCGCTGGTGATGAGCTGGTCTTGCTCAAGTCAGTTGACCCCAGGCTTTGGGTGCTCTTAGGAGCCAGTTCTCTGTGCTGCCCAATTCTGCTTCCCTTGGCTTATGTCCTGTTTGCCTGACCCAGAACTGGAGCTCTGCTGGGTTGTAAATCCTGTTCATTTGTCACCAGTGCACATTGTCCACTGATCTGTCTCTAAACTCCACCTGTCCCTCAGCACATCAACCCTGTGGCTGCGAACCTCATCCAGAAGATGCTGAGGTCTGACCCTGCCACGCGCCCAACCATTGATGAGCTGCTGAATGACGAGTTCTTCACCTCAGGGTACCTCCCCAGCCGCCTGCCCACCAGCTGCCTCACCATCGCACCCCGCTTCTCCCTGGCTCCCAGCGGGATGGACCTTGGCGGGCGGAAGCCACTGACCGCGCTCAACAAAGGTAAGTGTGGGTGCCTGGGTGAGGTTGGGCTGCAGAGCTGGAGAGAACCTGCCTGGCCTCCAGCAGCATCCACAACCTTCAGTGTGCCTCCCTCACGTCACCTCCTGATCCTTATGGAAACTCAGAGCATTTTGTGGGTGAGTGGGCTCTCCTTGCTCTGCCCGGGACCAAAGCAGGGAGGAAGCACTGCATTCACTTGAGCTCTGTAATGGGCTCAAACTGATGCCCGGGAAGTTCCACCAGAAGGTGAAGAAGACCTTCTTTCCTGTGCAGTGCCTGAGCATTGAACGGATTGCCTAGAGAGCGTGTGTGGAGTCTCCCTCGCTGGAGATATTCCAGAATCCTCTGGACATGTCCTGTGCCCTGTGCTCTGGAGTTAGCCTGCTGGAGCAGGGAAGTGGGACCACATGCCCCACCGTGGTCCCTTCCAACCTGATCCATTCAGTGTGCAAGGTGTTGCCTATACCTGGGGTAGGGTGTAAGTCTGGTGCCTTTGGAAACCTCTCCCTGGTCACACCTCCACACTCGTCTCTCTCTGGCCCAGGACTAGACAGCCCTGCACAGGAGACCTTGCCGGACAAGGAGGAAGCAGCGGGGCCGCGGGAGCTGGGAGATACTGTCAGTGGCCACTTGGCTGACATGTTGCAGCAGCTGAGTGCAGTCAATGCAGCAAAGCCCTCAGAGAGAGTAGCAGTGAGGCAAGGTGAGCCTGGGGCAGCCCACGGGCCTTGTGGGGTGCGCAGGCTGTGGGAAATGTCTCCTAACAAGCTACTTTCTTCATGCAGAAGAAGCTGAGGACCCAGCCTGCAATCCCATCTTCTGGGTTAGCAAATGGGTGGACTACTCGGATAAATATGGACTCGGTAAATACTATGGGTGGCAATGCTTCAGGGTTTCCTGGTGTCTGAAGGGGCTGGGAGAAGCCTGGATTTGGGCATTTCCTAGGTCTAGGTTTTTAATTACCATATTCTAGTGTGTGTGTCCAAGACCTCTGCCAGGAATCTTAACAAATACCCCAGGAGTCCAGAGCAGTGGTCACTGACCATCAGCCCTGCCCACTTTAACGTGGACAGGTGTGCACCAGGTGACCAAGCTCTCCCCAGCCTGCACAGGGACTCACGGTGGCAGCAGAGGCTGTTTCTGCAGCAGGTGATGCAATAAGGGAGATGACAAATCCAGAGGTGGAAAAGTGCCACCCAGACCTCCCCAAAGAGGAGACCTGGCAGGGACTTGGTGGGGTGGCTGTTAGGGAATCCCTGGGTGATAAACCATCTGCCTTGGTACTTCCCACTGCTGGTGGTCCCCTGAGATTGGAGGACTCATGAGGGTCCCTTCTGGACAGGTTACCAGCTCTGTGACAACAGTGTTGGGGTTCTCTTCAATGACTCCACTCGTCTCATCATGTACAACGATGGGGACAACCTGCAGTACATTGAGCAGAACAGTAACGAATCCTACTTCACCGTGAGGTCCTGCCCCTCTGCCCTCACCAAGAAGGTCAGTCCTGGGGACAGGAGCTCTGGCTGCAGGGTGGTGAGACTCCTGCCAGCTTTGGGCTTTGGTGGCAGGGTGGGTTCCAGGGAGAAACATCTATAGTTGGAGGTCACTGGCACTCTGCAGGCTTCCTTTAGGTGGTGACACATGGTCCTAAGAACGGACACTAGCGGCTCTGACTGCTATCTGAGGCTCATTTATGAGCAGTTTCACAGAAATTTAAGTGCTCACATGACTTGCACATACCAAAGTGTTCGGCAAAGTGAGTCTGACTTGTCACAGTCAGAGTTAACTTTGAGGATTTCCACAAGCTTTTGCAGTGATACCTCAAGCTCTGAAAGACGTAAGGAAGCTCTGGGACTGTGATGGCAGTCCCTGTGCTCCCCCCCTGTGCCTGGGGTCACCCTCGGCCCCTCACAGCCTGTCCCGTCCACAGATAACACTACTGAAGTACTTCCGGAATTACATGAGTGAGCACTTGCTGAAGGCGGGGGCAAACATCACTCCCCGGGAAGGGGACGAGCTGGCCCGATTGCCCTACCTGTGGAACTGGTTCCGGACCCGCAGTGCCATCATCCTGCACCTCAGCAACGGCACTGTGCAGATCAACTTCTTCCAGGTGAGGCTCTTCCCAGGGCCGTGGCTCCGGCTGCATGTGGTGCTGCTTGGAAGGTGGCAGGAGGGGATGACCTGAGCCAAGGCTTTGCCCAGGGAGCCGAGCACTGGGAGCTGTCTGTGCCAGTACCCGAGGCCCCCAGACACTCCTCTCTCGTGAGGGGTCGTGCTCTCAAGCAGCAGGTTGGCTGCTGCAGCCAGGTGCAGCTGTGTGGACCCGGCTGTTGCACTTTGCTGCGCTCTGAAGGAATTCTGCAGAGGGACCTTGTCACCACGCTCCAGGTGCTGCCGACATGGCTCATCCAGAGGAGATGCCTCCCCAAGGAGCACAGTGCTCAGTGACTGTGTGTTCTCTCCCCCCAGGACCACACCAAGCTCATCCTGTGCCCTCTCATGGCTGCTGTCACATACATAGATGAGAAACGGGACTTCCGCACGTACAAGCTGAGCCTCATCGAGGAGCACGGCTGCTGCCAGGAGCTGGCCCGCCGGCTCCGCTACGCCCGCATCATGGTGGAGAAGCTCTTCAGCTCCAGGTCTGGCTCACGCCAGACGAAATCTGCTGCTTAGACCTTGTTCTTGCCGGACTCAACATCTGTGCCAAACCGCCCAGCTGTGGAGGGAGAGGTCTGGGAGCTTCCCTCCCATGGCCCAGCTGGGTTCCTACTCCTGGGTATGGGCTCATTGCCACAAGGAAGCCCCTGCTGCTGTGGGAACGGTGGTGTTCACTCTGACTGGTGCCCAAAGGTTTCTTGCTTCCTGCTCCTAACAAAGTCTATTTTTTAATTCCCTACCTAGTCTGTTTTTCTAATTTCCCAAAGCCAAAAGCCCAGTTCCAAACCAGCCCTCTCATTTGAGGTGCCTGGGCCTGCTCTTGAGAGAGCAGAGCATGGGGAGAGCAGAGCTTTCACGTGAGGTGTCCGTACATGGCTGTGCCCGTGCTCTGGGCTTCGCTTCCTCTTGTAGAAGCTCAGGTAAGGTATTGAACAAGCCCAGGGTGAGATTGAGCAATCGGCCTTTTAATACTGAAACTACATGAAACCTCAACTTTTGTATATTGCATAACTTGAATAAAGATTGTTTGACACAGCATCTAGGCTGTTTCACTTCCCTTTGCCTTGCTGAGGGAGGGGGAGCATCACCTCTGGCTTCCCCTGTGAATGAGGCATCCTCTTACCCTTACTGACAGCCCTGGGCTGGGCTTGCCTCTTGCTTGGCTCTGTGACTAATTATGGCTAAATAATCAGCACCAGTCTTCTCATGCAGTGAGTCTTGCAGAAGCCCAGTGACCTGCCTCTGTTTTTTTCCCACCACCAGCTCCCTGCCACCAACTATGGGTGCTCTCAGGCCAATTTGTTTTTAAGCAGGACAAGCTTTTTAGTTTTTATTTTTTAATTTTTATAACATTTTGTATAAATATATTCTGAAAAGAAACCTGGTACAAACCCTTGTTACCTGTGTAACAAAATCCCACACCCGAGCCCACAAAGGAATCAGACTGTACAAAATTATTGCTCTTCCACAGAGGAACTTTGCTGTAGGGCTCTCCGTGCCCGTGGGCCCAGCTGGTGCTGCAGGCTGGCTCGCAGGGAACACATGCCCATGGGGATGCCATAAACCAGAGCACTCATGGGACACCAGCCCTGGGCAGCAGGAGAGGCTAGGGGAGCCTAAGCTGTGCAGGCCTTGCACAGCTGCAGAACGAGGGTTTCTCCCTTAGGCCTGTGTTTGAGGGAAGGATCTCAGGGGAAAGGAATTCCCTCCTTTGTGCCCAGAGACAACTGTTCCTGGACTGCTGTGCCACCTGCTCAGGGGCTCAGGCCTGGCAGAGGTACAGGCTGCTGGGGACCCTAAGGGAGAAACCCTCGTTCTCAGCCCAGCTGAGATTCACACCTTCATTGTGGTGGCTGTGCCCTCGGGCAGCTCCCAGACCAGCGTGGCTGCTCAGCCTGGCCTGGCTGAGCACAGCCCTCGCTGGGGCTGAGGGGTCAGCTCCAGTGTCAAGACTGGGGGCCTGGTCCTGGTCACAGCTCAAGGCCCCTGGCACAGGAGAGAACACACGGCACAAAGCTTCCTGTCCCTGCTGAATGCCCTGCGGGACTGATGCCAGCTTGAGGGCATCGCTGTGCCAGGGCCTTGCTGTGGCCGTCCTTGTGAAAACACAACGTGTTTTTTCCTCTTTCTTCTCCAAGCACTGCGTCCACCTCAGAGATGTCTTTGTTTTCTGACCCAAGTGCCTTCACACTTGAGTCTGACCGTGAGTGTTTGCAAAGGTGGGTGCCCAGAGGGTCCCTCAGGAAACCCCAGGTGAGGGCACAGTGCTGCCCTGTGCCCACCTCTGCTGCTCTGTGCTCCTGGTGCCCCCCGCCTGCTGGGCCCCCACCTGGCCCCGGCAGGACACTGAGAACCCCGGGCCCGGGCGGGGAGGAGCGGCGACAGCAGCCGCGGTGCCCTCCGGCCGTGTCCTGTGCCCGCTCAGGCGCCGTCGCCCCTCAGCCCCTGGCAGTAGTAGGAGTGGAAGATGCGCTCGTGGGCACAGACCCGCATGGCCCTGTGCGTGTGCAGCAGCAGCCGGGGGAAGCGCGAGGTGAAGTACTGCACGAAGCCCTCGGGGACAGAGCCAAGGGCCAGCCGGACATCAGCTGGCAGCTCGTGGTAGTGGTGCTTCTGCAGGAGAGAGGCTGAGGTGAGAGAGCATGGGGACGGTGGAGGTGGCAGGGCCACGGGGCAGCTGGGCGGCCGTACCTTGTTCCTCATGGCCCGCAGCAGGTCACGCACTGACCCCCCCTTGTAGGTGCGGAACTTCCTCAGGTCTGGGGACAGCAGGAGAGACACTGAGTGAGGTGCGACACAGCCGGGGCGAGGGGCTGCCACAGCCCTGTAGTTCAAGCCCCAGCTCTGCTGCACTGGCCTCTCAAGGAAGGGTTGCCACCTTTACCTGCCCTGCTTTTCAGCTCCTGGCCACAACCAGGTGCCTGCTTGCCACTAAAAGCACCAGCCTGTGGAGCCCCAGTCCCTACCTGCTTCACTGGACCCAACAGTGAGCCTGACCCCTCCATGCTCACCCATCTGCAGTGGGAGGGAGATGTGCATCCTCCAGTTGGTCCTCACCACTGCCCGTCCCCCTGATTCCAGGGCTGAAATGATGGGCCCCTCGGCCGGCTCCTTCTCCACACGGTCACTGACATCCTGTGTGCCCAAGAGCGGGGATGGGGTGGGTATGGCCCTGCCCTTGCTCTGCACCAGGTGAGACAGAGACCCAGGGACCCCTCACCCCTCCTAAGAGTAGCTCACAATGAGCATGTTGACCTAAACACAGCAGTTTCCAGCACATTTTTCAGTGTACACCTGCATTCACTGCCGTTGGGACAGCACAGGCTCACCTGGAAGAACTGCAGCTGCTTCTCCTGACTCCAGAAAAAGGGATGCACAAGGACCACAGGGGCCGAGGGCCGGCGCTGGGGTTCGGGGCTGATCATCGCCACAATCAGCTCCCTCGCAACAAGTTTGTCTGGCGGTGAAACAAAACAGTGGAGAACTCGCCCCTGTGGCAGGACTGGGAGCCGCCCCTCAGCCCGGGGCTTCCCCGCGGTGGTGTGCCACTGGGGAAGGGTCTCACCGTGAGCCTCCTCCTGCAGGCAGCTCAGCTGGTAGGAGCCCGCCAGGATGTTGGCCTGGCGCCGCAGGCTGTCCCCAAAGGGGTGCTGTCCCCCCGACACCACGTAGTAGAAGACGCACCCGGCTGAGAAGATGTCCACGGCACTGGTCTGCAAAACACGGCGGCACATGCAACCCTCAGGCAAAGGGTAAGGAAAGATTTACCTGCCACTTTTCTATGCTTTTATGTGGACAATTGGTTTTTGGGTGCAGAGCTGCTGGAAAATGCATCGCATGGGGTTCCTGCTCCGCTACCTGTGGTCAGGGAGCCCCATCACCCCAGGTTTCCAGAGGCACAGCCAGAATTCAGGACTCCACAGCCCACTGGACACACAGGGGCTGCTGGTGTCCCACCAGCAGGCAAACGGACACCAGCACGAGCCCCAGGACGTGCCCTGCCAGGGATCAGTACAGCAGCTGCTTCCAGTGGGAATGAGATTCCCAGTTCTGAAGAGAGGAGAAGCAACCTACAGCCCCTCCACCCTCCCCACCCTGAATTTCTGAGGACTGGAGCCTGATGAGACACCTGTGCTGAACACAGTTGGGCACTGTCCCCCAAGGGCAGGGGCATAGGGGCAGCCCTGGCAAGGAGCACAGTGCCTGTGTCTGGGCTGGCTCAGGCTCATGGAGCTCTCAGCTCAATTGTGAACCCAGCACTGTGACCTGAGGCCACTGCCAGCATGGGGGACACTGCCACGATGGGCCCAAGGAGCACCCGGGGCAGGGGTGGCCGCAGCTCACTGACAGGGTTCTCCTTCGGGGCCTCCTGCAGCACCTCGGGCGCGATCCAGCCCTCAGTGCCAGGGATCCCGGAGCGGAGGCTGAAGCTCTGTCGTCCCCCCTGAAGCTTCTTGCAGAGGCCGAAGTCGGAGATGACGGCGCGGATCTGCCCGTGGCGATTCGGGACAGAGATGAGGATGTTACAGGGCTTCAGGTCACGGTGGACTGGAAGTGAGAGTGTGTGGTGTCCCCTGGTAGGGCTGGAGCGAACAGGGCTCTGCCACAGCCCCGTGTGCTGCTGACCCCCACAGCTACTGCCCAAACCCCAACAGACGCTGCCCAAACCCCGCAGCATCCGCTCAGGAGAGGACGGAGAGGGGATTGCTGGCCCTTACCGATGCTGAGGGAGTGGAGGTGGGCCAGCCCGGACATGGTCTGACGCAGCACGGACACGGGGTCCAGCCCACGGCGATCGAAGCTGGGGCTCTCCACGTACTGGAACCACACAAAGGAGAGAGAGAGGAACTAAGCCTGATTTACTGGGCAAAGGCAAGCTGGCTGGAGAGACACCCCACCCCAGGGTGATGGTGGGTGAGGGAGAACAGCCCCTACAGAGGCTGTTTGTGCCCGAGGCTTGTGTTTCCGGGGCTTCCGGTCAGCCGCAGCAGCAGCCCTGTGCCCGGGGCTCACCTCCTGCAGCGTGGCGGAGCAGAGCTCGATGGCGATGTAGTGGAACTGCCGGTCCTTCTCAGTGCAGAAGTAGCGGACGACGTGTGGGTGCTCATCTGACTCCCGGAGCAGCTGGACCTCACGGTCAAGCAGGTGGACACACTCAGGCAGGAGACGCTTCACGGCCACATTCCGGCCCTCAAACTGCCCCCTGTGCAGAGAGTCCCCAGTGTGCCCATGTGTGGCATAGCCCAGCCACGCTCTGGCCAATGCTGGAGCTCACCCACAGGGTCCTCAGCATGGGTCACTCTGCGGTGACTCCCAAAGCCTTGTCGCATCACCAACAGGAAGAGATCTTCCTCAGTGTAAGCTGGGAACTGGAGGGTCTCAATTTTGTAGGAAAATGACATCCCTCACTTTTTACTGTGCTCAGTGCTGGAAAAGGGGCTCAGCCAGAGCCTGGGAACTGTGCAAGGGGCCAGACCAGGTGCAGGCAGGCAGGGAGGGGGTGCGAGGGGGACTTGCCCTGTGTACCCAGTGCCTGGTTAATGAGGGCCACAAGCCCAGCTCCAGGATGGGTGTGATGAGGACCAGAAGAAGGTGAAGGTGGTGAATTGTTCTCAAAAGTCCCTGAACCAGTGGCCACCACCCTGGGCAAGAGCTGCCTTGTCGTTATCCCTGTGGCTCCCAGGGAGAATGGGAGCAGAGTGGGGGCAGGCACTCGGTGTCACCCACCTGAAGACAAAGGTTCCTCCAGCTCCGTGGCCCAGCACATCCTTGGGGTTAAAAGAAATTTTTCCAACTACAACCAGGTCTGTTCCTGCATCTGCAAAGGAAAGAAGACAGCCATCTTCCAGCCTCCAAGCATTAGTTCTGTATGGAGGACACCTGTTTCTTTATTCATCTGGCCATTTCTTGGGCCCTACTCTTATATGGCCCATGCTTATCCAGCAGCAGATCTGGCACCTCCTCCCATCCTGGCTGGGCTGCAACCCTCTGATCTGCGGGCATCCCTGCGCCTGCTCTGGGTGCCAGCATCTCTGGGCAGAAGCCCCCACAGCCTTCCCATTCCCCCTGCACCCACCTTCAGCAGCCACTGGGACAGCTGGCTCCAGGCTGACCGTCCCATTAGGTGGGTCCTTCAGGTGGGCTGAAGGGCCGGAGCTCTGCAAGAGTTCTGATGCACTTCCCTGGCTCAGCTCCAGCTCCCTGGGCTCCTCAGGGATGCCTTCCCTGGAGATTCGGCCCGGGCGCAGCATCTCCTGCTGCTGCTGCAGGAGCTGTATCTGCTCCTGCAGCTGCTGCTGCTGCGCCACATGCTGCCGCTGCAGCTTCTGGAACACAAACCACGGGAATACTCAGTTCCATGCCTGGAGCCACGCTCCAGGCTCTGCTGTCCCTCGCCCTCCACCACCACCACCACTCACTGTGAGCAGCAGGACCAGGATTCCCCCGCCCAGCAGAGCCGTGCCGACGCCAGCCAGCACCAGGTCCCAGGTGCCGGACTCGGGATACACTTCCACCTGCTCCCCTGGCGTGGAGTCTGGCTGGAGCTGCCCCTCCCTGCGGACAGCTGGCTCCTCTGGGCTGCTCGGGGCCAGGAACTGCAACACACACCCAGGGCTGAGTGACACAAGAGGGACAGACTGCAGGGCACTTGGGTTTGGGACTTCCTTCCTGTCCTATCCCACGCTGGGGACTCATTGCCCACCCCAAGCAGCCCAGACCCTTCAGTGACCCAGCACCCTTCACCACTCACATCATCAAACACAGTCCTGGTGGGAGGAGCCCTGGGGATGATGGTTTCCGTGGTCTTCCTCAGGTTCTCTGGGAAGGCTCTCAGCATGGTGGTGTGGACCACGGGAGGCAGCTCATGGTGCCCTGTGGCAGGAGGGGAACAGAGACAGCCCTCAGTTCACCTCTTGGTTTCAGCATCCATCCCTTGCCAGCAGCTCTGGCTCTCCTGGAGAAGGGGGGGGCGCTTCTCATGGGACCACCTGCATGGGTAACTGTGAGCCCTGCTTCAAAGGGTCCCTGCCCACCCCTGCGTGGGGTGCCCAGCAGTCACTCCCGAGGAGGGGACAAGGATGGGCTGAAACAGGTCCCAAGCCAGAGTCACCACAGCCTGAGGTGACTCACAGCCTTAATCCCATTCATCCCACTGGGCAGAGCAGGTCGGGCTGTGCCCCTAAAGCACAGCAGCAGCTTGGGTTGTTCCCCACCGGGCACCGTCTGGGAGCCAGGACATGGGGAAGCCTGTGCCTACCACGGGTCCGCACCTATGAGGAGCCACTGGTTGTGAAGTGAGGTGATGCTGCCCTGCGGGTACTTGACGTTGGTGCTGGGCGTGATCTCACACTCCCCGGACTCCCTCATGGTCACGTCATCCGTGGTGGGGCCATCGATCCTGGCCAGCGTGATGCCCTGGGGCTGGGGATGTGGCAGCTCGTGGGGCACCACGCGGCCAGACGCGGCCACGGCGGCCCAGCCCCGGCGGGGCAGCGGGAACACTCACCACCAGCGCCACGCTGCCGTGCACCAGGGAGGTCATGGCGTAGAAACTGGTCGCGTGCTTTCCCACATAGAGTGCTGGCCTGCAGGGCAAGGACAAGCATCACCTTCCATCCACCCCGGATCAGGGCGGCCGAGCATGGGGAACATGAACGCCACTGGCTGCCACCGCTCAGGAACCACATACAGCAGCTGGGTCTTGGTGGCGGCGAAGTCCTTGACGGAGTGGTAGCTCCACTTGAGGACATGGATGTCCTGTGACTGGAAGGTCAGATAGCGCAGGGTCTCCATGGCCAGGTTGAGGTGGGGGAGGCGGCGCAGGCTGTCCTGGTGCCACAGGTAGATGCCAACCACAGGTGAGCCGTAGTTCTGCGCCCAAAGGACCTCCCCGCTCTCCTTGTCCAGGGTCACCACCAGCCCGTCCCCGCTTGAGGCCAAGTGTGCCATTTCTGGAGAGAGCAAGAGGGATGAGGGATGCAGCAGTTGGGTTGTGTCCCTCAGTTCTGCCACCGGCCATGGGCTGCTGCCTGTTCTCCCCAGCAACGGGCACAGCTGAGACCTGCTGGCCCTGGCACTGTCACCCCAGGCCCCTGCACAGCCAGAGTCCTGCTGCAAGTGGGCACTGGGGAGCTGGGTGCCATGACTCCCACGGCTCCCGTGGCTGCTGCCGTTCCCACTCACTGTAGTGGTAGGACTCCTCGCAGAGCGGGGCCGAGTACTCGGAGAAGGTGGCGTTCCAGCGCAGCTCCCGTGACTTGGTGTCATACATGGTGATGACGTACTCTGGGGACAGGAACAGGGCACAAGGTCACCTCCAGTGCCCCATTCCTGGGACCAGGTGGTTGATGCGGGTATGGGACTGGCTTACGGGTCCGTCCGATGTAGAGCAAGGGGCTGGATGGGCACAGACCATCCCAGGCCTCTGTTGAGAGGGTGGTCTGCTTCTCCCCTGACTTGGGGTCCACAATGAACCAGGTGTCCTGCTTCTTCCCTGAGAAGGAAAATGACTTCTTTGTAAGTCCCTGCAGCCCTGTCTGTCCCTGGGAGCTCCCGCTGGGCTCCTGCCTGTCGCCCTCCATGGCTCCTGGGAGCCCCCGGCCAGCACAGGCCCCCCCGCACGCCCCAGCGCCTCCGTACCGGTGTAGAGCACTCCATCCGAGCTGCGGCACGGCGAGGACTGCACCAGCTCTGGGATGGTGAATGGCAGCTTCTGCAACACAGCGGGCAGAGCGAGTGCAGGGCCAGAGTCACCTCCCCAGCCCAGGGCACCCCAGGGGGTCACAGGACGCCCACAGCCCCACAGACCTACTGACCATCAAGCCTTCTTTGTTCTTTCCTCCCAGGATATACAGGCTGCCATCATTGGGGTCTGGAAGGAATGCTGGCCTGGGAAGGAGGACAGAAGGATAAAACGTGAGATACCCCCTGCCCTGGGCACCTCCAAGGATGCAGAGCAGCTACACTGCAGAATCCCCTTTAGCAGTTTGCTCCAGGGTGAGTCACTGCAGGACTTGACCTTTCCTGGACACCTGTGGCACTGGATTTGGCAGGAGATAACACCCAGTCTGGTCAGTCCTGGGACTCCCCACAGCCACCCAGTGCCCATCCGCCAGGCAGGTGGATGCCCTGTCTGTCTCAAGGAGCTCTTGCTGTCCTGCCTGCCCCTGAGCTTTCAGGTGGATTTCCCTCAACTTCTCTCCATGCTGGTGTGCGTAGTCGAGTTGAGAGCTCCTCGGCTCTGCAGCAGGGGCCAGCTCCTCCTCATCACCAGGCGCCAAGTGCCAGCATCAGGGTCAGGGTAAGGTGATGCCATGGCATGGGCTGAGCGTTTCATTTCTCTGTGGTTCCCCTTTCCTGCTGTTGCTCCATCAGTTATCAGGGAGCCTTCTGCACTGCTCAGCTGCCCGTGGGGATGACACTCACTCTGCCACATACACCGGCACCTGCAGAATGGGATCTGAAACAGAGAGTGAGAGGCCACGTCAGCAGCACTCCTGTGAGTGGGACAGCACAACACCACTGTTTACCCAGCGTGGCACTGTCACCCAGCCCAGCCACGCAGCCTGTTTGCCTTTCAGAGCCAGAAGAGACACCAATGGCAGATGCTTATCTGCACCCAGCTGTGCCTGGGGCCGAGGCTGGGGCTGAGGCTGCGGCTGGCAGCACACCCCAGGGCTGGAGGCACTGGCAGCCCAGAGCCCATCCAGCAAGAGCCAGGCCAGGGCATCATTCCCAAACCCCAAACATGCTCCAGGAGCCAGACTGTAAGCAAATACCCCCCAGTCACTACTCACCGTCCTTCAGGGTCCACTTGATGTCCCCTGTGCTCTTGCTGACGGCGTGGAGGTTCCCATCCAGTGTGGAGATGAAAAGCAGTGTTTCTGGGACAGTCACGGCACCGCCTTTGAGGCTCTAGGACAGACATACCATCCTAAAGAGCTCGCCAGACTTGGGAACAAGCCCCCAGCCCGGGTCCTCTGCGCAGCTCAGCTCCTGGGGCAGCTGCGCCCATGGTGACCGGCATCGCCCACACCTACAGTCCCTGGCTCCTGCAGCACCGCTCACATCCCACCAGAGCCATCCTGGCGCTGCAGCAGCCTTCCTTCCCCCTCCTCTCCCTGGAACGAGTTTTCCCACAGGTGGGATGAACTGCAGTGTGGCTGTTCCCAGTCACAACCCTGGGTGCCTTTCTAAAGGTGACAAGAGCAGCCTGATGGTCGGCTCCTTCCAGAAACAAACGAGTCAGGTGACTTCATGCCAGAGAAGTGATGATTGCTTGCCCAGGCCTTCAGAGCTGCAGGTTTCAGCTACCTGACATTGAGGAAGTAATTGTAAATTCACCTGGGAAGAGGAGCTGCTGCTTCCATGTATGGCGTCCACATAGCGAGCGCCAGCTCAGCCGGCGCCACACACACCAGCCTCGCCCTGTCGGCAAACAGGGATGGGCAAACAGCAACGGGACCCACATGGCTCTGGCAGTCCCTGATGGGATTTGGCAGCAGTGCCTGAGCCCCTGGCTGGCCGCAGGTTAGCATGAGAGCCCAAGGACGCCCCTTGAACTCAGCCCCTCAGTAGTCCCCTCGCTGCTCTGGGAGCCTGAGCTGGCAGAGCCTGTCCTGGGGGCCTGTCCAGGCTGTGGAGCAGGGACCAGCCAGCAGCCTGTGCCCAGCCAGTGCCAACATGCAAGTCTGAGACCATTTGCAAAGCAGAACCTGACAGTACAAGACTGGCTGTGGCACGGCAGGGCCAGGAGATTCCTTCAGGTGTAACAAAGCACAGGAACACACACAGCCTCCCTCACAATGCACCTCACACCAACCTCTGTGTCTCCAGCCCAGTTTTTATTTGCACTTCTTTTTGCTTAACTTTCAGGTGAGGTCAGAGCGGGTTTCCCTGCTCTGGCCTTGCCCAGAGGACATGGCGGGGCAGGCAGGGAAGGGGTCTGCTCCCCGCCATGGCTCCTCCAGCCCCTGAGGCCACGCAGGTGGGATTGCTGCCGGGTGGAGACATGTCAGGCTGGCAGACACGGGGCTCTCACAGTGTGGCCACCTGCCCCGGGGGAAACTGAGACTGCCGAGCCCCCCTGCTGTCAGGGCTCTGCACTTCCTTCCCCCGATGCTTTGTGTTTTTTTCCATCTATTCTGCAAGTGTTTTGGTGCCAGGGCATTCGGGCAAAGGCCAGGCTGCCCAGCCCGCTCCCCACAAACCACCATGGGCAGAACTGGGAGCACTGGATGCCTGGGAGCTGCCAGCCCCAGTTCCCCCAGCAGCCGTTCTGGCCAGCCCCAGCCCAGAAGTGTGGCTGTTGCTCCCACGGGATATTCCCAGAGGCCGTGCTTTCCCGAGGTTCCCACCACAGCACTCTGGACTGTGCAGTGGTGCCGCTGGGGCCGGAGCTCAGCCGTGGGCTCGGGGCACACTCGTTCCCCTAAGGATGGACAGAGGGGGACAGCCAAGCACAGACAGAAACTCGGCGCCAGCATCTGCTGCTTCCTTCACTGAAGCAGCTCTATCAGTGTAATCCAAAGCCACCCTGGCACGCTGCCTATCCACTTGAACCGCCACCAGCTGCAGGAGCTGGATCCGGCTCCGAAGGCACCACCCTGACAGGCAGCAGCTCCGCGGGCAGGACCAGGCAGGAGGGGGCCGAGTGCACCCAGGGAAGGGGACTCCGCTCCCGGCCGCAGCCAGGCCCAGGGGTGAGGATGGAGAACAACCTCCGCTCTGGGTGCCGCAAGGGCCCCTCACCCGGGTGACAGCCCGGCGCTCCATCGCACAGCGGCCAACGCCACCCACGTACGGCCATGGGACCCCCCGGCAGCATCCCGGCCCCGCGGGCACCACGGCCCCTTCACCCACACCACGTACACCCTTCTGGGTGCCGGTCCCCGCTCAGGCACCCACCCACCCCGAGGCGGCGGCTCGAGCCCCGCGCTCACCGGTGTCACAGGCGGGACGCTCCCGCGCACCTGCCCCGAGCGGGGTGTCCGTGCCCGCACCGTCACACCCGAAGCACGAAGCGTCGTGTGCCGGAGCCCTCCCGCAGGACGCGGGGGGCACAGCGAGCACAGGCTCACACCGGGAACCACGCGGGCACCGCACTGTCCCGCCCCTGATCTTTCCCCCGCGCTGTCCCTCCGCACTGTCCTCTCTCGGGCACTGTCCCACCTTCCCGCACCCACCGCTCCCAGCGGCGGCCGTACCTGTGCCGGGGGCGGCGGGAGCAGCAGCAGGAGCAGCG
>VZTD01001486.1:1224535-1236291 GCA_013397725.1 Rhagologus leucostigma | reverse complement strand
CCGCGCTCCGCACACGCACCCGGACACCGCGGGCCCATCGGCCCCCCCGCCCCGCTTCCCCTCGCCCTTCCCGATCGTTTGCGCGCGGTCCGACACCCACCGCATCCCC
This sequence comes from Rhagologus leucostigma, assembly GCA_013397725.1. NCBI lineage: Eukaryota > Metazoa > Chordata > Aves > Passeriformes > Rhagologus > Rhagologus leucostigma. The sequence goes on along the minus strand of VZTD01001486.1, from coordinate 1,236,182 downwards.
CGCCGTGGGCACCGGCCCCATCCCGGCCGCGGGCACCGAGCTGAGAAAATTCCTCTCGCCGGGACCGCGNCGGCAGCGCGGCTGGGCTGGGAGCTCTGCGCGAGGGACAACGGGGAACAGGGGCTGCGGTGGGACCCCCGCGTGAACTGAATGCTGGACCCGACAGCCAGGGCACACGTGGACACTAAACCGAACAGGAACCTCCGCGCTGGCACACGCTGGGAGAATGGCAACGCAAATTTGGGGCTATTGAACTGTCCCAAAGATGGGGTTTTTTTGGGTCGGGGGACAGGAGGTGCCTAAAGGCAGAGGCGAAGTCGAGCAGCGCCTGTTCAGCGTGACAAACCTGAAGCTGCTGAAAGCCCAGCACTGGGGCTGCTCCACAGCTTTGGGAGCTGTTAAATGGGAGTGGGACTGTGACACCGCAGCCAGGGCTGGGCCAGCCCAGCAGGACCGGGCCAATCTCCGTGTAAAAGCAAATTAAAGCCCATCTTTGGGCAGGGAGGTAGAGACCATCCTGTAACTCAGAGCCCATGCGTGTGCAGTGGCACAGGGCAGCAGCACCCAAATCCCCACGCTGGGAGATGGGCACCCACAGCTTCAACATGTCGCCAGGTGTGGGGTCCCCTGAATTTCTGCCTGTGTCCATCTTCCTGCAAAGAAACTCACTACAAACCCTTTGCTCAGCTATTCATGCAGGAGGAAGCAGCTCAGTACATACAGAATATGGAAACACTCAAACACAGGAATACTTAATTATCAAACTTTAATTTATAAGACTAATCTTACAGAATAAAACACCAGGATAACCAGTCAAGGTTACACTTAAAAAATCCAGCAGTGCAAATCTAAGCCTAATTATTTGTCATCTCCCTCCCCCCAAAATAGGTAATAGATTATTTAAGAATACCATAATACATGGTACTCACATATTCCATTTAAAATAAATCTGCAGTAGACACAAATATCTAAGGTTTTTTTAATATAAACCCAAAGAATTAATTGCTTTGAGTATGGATAAGACAGAGTGAACTTCCATGAGCTACCAAGGCGAATCCTTGGCTAGAAGGTAAAATGGCCAGGTTTCATACAAGACTTGTTACAGCTCTCCTGGTCCCCTGCTCCCCTCTGGTGACAAGGACATTCACTAACAAAACCAATGGTTGCATCGTAACAGGTGGGGAGAGGCTGGAGGACAGAACTGAGGGTAAAAACAGCTCCACTGGAAAAACCAAGTTACAAAGGAAGAAAAGTAAACAGAGAAGTCTGGAAACAAGCCCTGCAAGGATGGGAGCGGGGAGTGCTGTGCCCAAGACAGCGGCACCGGCGGGGTCAGGACCGTGGCTGTGGGGCAGGGGGTGCAGAGCAGACCCCACCGTGGCACCTGGGCAGCGCAGCAGCAGGGAATTGTTTCTCTTTGGTCCTTAGAGCATGGAGGAGCAGTGGGCACCAGCCAGCAGGTGTGAGCTGGGCAGGGTGTGTGTGGCACCAGCAGAGTGTGGTGGTGGTGACAGTTTCTTATCTCCTTCGAATCCAGATCACTCTCTTCCGTCACCAGAACATCCTGACTGTAGTCCCCATTCCTCATCAATGTCATTAATGGAAATTAATAATTTACTTTAAACTTGTATGAAACCATGTGAGTAACACAAGCTCTTACGCAAGACAGTCTCTGTTCAAACCCCAACCAGGCTGAGCAACAACAATTCTGCATTCCCAACGAAGTAGTGATCCTGGGACTGCTTACACTTGGGATGCACAAATGGAGAAGGAAAGAATACTGACCTTGGGACAAGCAGAGAAGGAGAAACCTGCAGTGCTGGGCAGGGATGGAGAGGGAAAGGGATGGCACACAGGTGAGCTGTGGTACTCAGTGTCATGGAACAAGGTGGGGAGCTGGGGGACTGACAGGAGGGTTCCCAAGACAGCAGCAAGGAGGGGACACTGCCTGGGGTCTGGGAGCAGCCAACAGCAAACACCGGCTGTGTCCCGCAGAAACCTGCATTTGCCTCACAAGTACTTCAATCTGCAATCAGCAAACCCAGAAAGCACTCAGTGTTAACCTCATACGGAGTGGCACCCCAGGATGCTCCGGGGAATCACACATACAGCAGGAACCAGTCACCACTGAAAACACCCTGTTAAATTGTAATTTAATATAATACAGCTGAAATACACTTCTGTGCAGCTGTTACTGTTAACTTCCCACAGAACATTATATGTCAGATCTCAGAATCATCTTTACCACCAACTCCAGATACCGAGTGTTCTTGCACTTTACTCACACACTGTGTCTCACTGAGGACCAACAACCAAACTCCTCCCCAGGACCACTGGTTATGCAGAATCTGCCTTGGGATGGTCACAGTGACCAGAGAACAAAATCCAAAGCCAAGAGAGAGGCAAGCAACGGCTGCGAGGCAACTGTGGCGCTATTCCACTAGAGAGGGTGTTTCTCAATGTCAATAACTGCCTTGGAAAAATTGGTGTATGCCAGAACATACAAAACTCCACATCATTCCCCCCCCAAAAAAAGGATCTTAAAAGCAGTGCTGCTAATTTCAGCTAGAATATTCATTTCAAAGAGGTGTCAAGAAGCCTGGGATATTGAGCCAACAAACACCAACTAAAGCATTTATAAGTCACTTTCCTGTATTTTAATTCAAATTTTGCACATAGAACAAAAAAAAAGAAACCATTTCATTTTTCCAATCAAAAGCAACCTGCAAGGAAGCACCTAAACAGGATCACATTTTCTTTGTGCATTGTATTTTCTTCATGTTTAAAACTGCTTTGTATGTAACCAAGGGGTTTGTGCTCAGTCTCTTTTGAGCTGCTGGGCTGTACCTGGCCCAGGACGCAGAGCAGCTCCGCCCCTCTGGCACGGAGCAGCAGGAGTGTGACACTGCCCTGTCTCCAGGGGCCTCAGCAGCGGGTTGGTGCCTGTTCCCACTCACCCCAGAGTTACTCACCCGGTCGCTGCATCCTGCATAGAAGCCACGGGAGCTGGGGAGGAGCTGGGACTCAGGCACGTGCCCTTCTCAGGAGCAAGGGGGCGAAGGAACAGGAAAGGAAACGGAACACGAACAGATGCACAGAAAGGTCTGAGCACGTTGAGGAACAAATGGGAGCTGATCATCACAGAACCAGCCAGGTGGCAAGTGCCAACACGGCCCCAGGTGACAGAAAGAGCCAGCGTCACCCCTTTGCTTTATCCTGGAGTGCCCACACCTTCCACCAGGTAACGAATTGTTAATTTAAGCCTTAACACCACGACTGGCAACTAGAAAATGACAAGTGTGATGGCTGCGTTTCATCCATGACATGGTCACCAGTAAACTCAGGCCAGCTCCCCTCTGCCCCCACTGCTCCAGGGACTGCCAAGGGAGCTGACACGGCTCTTCTGGCCCCAGCCACTCATGTCAGGACACACTGCTGCTGGCTTGTACACAGAAAGGAAGTACCTCAAGCTACAAGAGTAACAAGCACATCACTAGTTTCTATGTAGGATATGAAACACCTTTAAAATTCATATTGTGTGGCTGTTCTAACAGAAAATACAAACTAAAAGCTGCTATCTAGAGGCTACAGGGAAATATGTGACCTCAACACCTACCAGAAAGCCAATGTGTTTTCCAGTCTCTCAAGGAAAATAAAAACAAAATAAATACTCATTTGGGAATTTGCACCTGCTGAGCTTCAACTGGGCTCTTCCCTCAAGGAGCATATTCAGATTAGCTATTCCTAAAAGACTGTTTCTGCATGGGTTTGAGCTACTGGCACGAAGCAGCACCAAGCCCCAGCGCTAATGCAGAGCAGGGATGTGTGAGCTGCTCCAGTCTGGTTGCACAATGCCACCTGCTATGGGCTTTGCACCTGTCCAAGGCTGAGGGCTCTGTTCAGAACACCTGAGAGAAATGGCACATGGATGGCTGGGATGACACACAGGGCATCACAGCCCAAGGTGCAGCACGTTCCTTCTGACAGAATGAGGTGTGAGGGCTTCCTGTGAACTGGAACAGGAGAAAAGCTGGAAGGTGGTTTACATTTCAAAACATCACTTGCTGGATAGTTAATCTAAAGTACGATTTGCTGAATTCAAGATCACTACAAATTTTCAAATCCAGCTCACAAAAGACTGCTGCTGTTATTAAGAATCCAAAACAGCATCTGAGCTTCTCTCTTCCCTATTGCCCCCACCCCAAACAGGGCAGGAAGGTCTCTGTGGTTCCCTCCCTTTGGGAGATCTGTGTCACCCCGCTCCCGCCAGGCAGCATTACGGTGTTTCCATCCATGTCCATGTCACTGTGTCCCTCTGCTCACACCAGGCAGCACAACGGTGTTTCCAGTCCAACAGCTCAGTGTCAACGCAGCAGCTGCAAAATGATCTTGGACTGCAACATGCACGAGCAAGAAAACGCTCCCAAAATGTAGCAGCCCAGGGCAGGAGGTGAAGCACTGACCTGGCACGAGAGGGAATAGCTGGCAGCACCGGGTCACCTGCCATGGCAAAACATCTCCGCAGAATTCACCTGCTCCAAACCACGCTACAAAGACCAACCCAGAGCTGCCAGAGTTTGGAAAAGGTGAGGAAAAATCCCAAACAAGCAGGGCATCTTTGGGTTAAAACAAAGAATTAGTTCTGCTACCAAAGAGTGGAAGCTGCCCTGGAGGGCCAGCAGGATATGGCTTCACCAAACAGCGACGCTGCACACTGCTACAGTTTATTCTTAAAAATCTGCTCCTCAAAGTCCCAGTCACAACCAAGTAACTAAATTAAGTCTAATGCTGATAACTGAAAGATTATGAAAATATTTGTTTTTGTTCAAACCACGTAAAAAATCCTCAGTAATACATTGTAATATTTTCTTTTTAAAACTAAACTGGAAGATCAACTCTCAGCAGATTTAAGTGTATTACACATGATATTTTGCGAATTAAGATTTATTGATTTCCATTGTATTTGCTTTAAATATGGTTGAAGCTGACTGCAGAAAAGGGATGGTGAAATCTTTAAGTTAAAAGTAAACTAATGGTGAAAGAACATCACCTCTGGCTTCCATCCATGCCTCGTTTAGCATGTTTTAATAAGTTCCAGGACTGTCACATCCAGGGATGTTGGAGGCCTCTCCCAGCAGTGTCCTTAGATTTGTGTCATTTTCCTGTGCCAGAGGTGAGCGTGCTTTCAAAAATACTGCCACTTCCCCAGCACCGTGTCTTTGATTGCATCGACATACTGAGTTGGGACCCAATAGACCCAGTAGTAAGATGCTTCTGTTGGGCCCAGCTGAAATGCCTGCAATTAAAAATGACAACATTTATACACGGGAACAAGGAGCTGGTCCCAGTGGACAGCACAGCTCATCCACTGCCAAACCAGACCAGCCTGTCCCACCTGCTGCTCCCTCCAGCACTCCAGGCATCCTACAGCTCTTTGGTGGGCAATTAAAGGAGCATTCCAGAGAACAAGAGCTGCAGAGCACCGAGAAAACCATGAGCTCTTCCCTTTCACAACATCACAACAGTAACCAAAACTCTTGGCCAGTTTCAAGAACATGAGGAAAATATTCTGGTAGACAACCTGAAGCATAACTCAGAGTCTCTAAAGAAATTACAGAGCTGAGAAGCCAAACAGGAACTAAACAAGACAATGACCGTGTTTTTATAGTCATAGGATTTTATATTTAGACATAATGTCCTCTTCTCAACTTCTCTCCTATGCCCAGGAGAGGGGCACCATGGCATGTCAGAGCCTCTGTCCTTGCTGTGGGTTAAGTTTATTGCAACATGTGCTGAAGAGGACATCTTCTTATATGGGTGATCAAAAATCAAGTATTTGGACAGAGACTAGAGCAGCACCCTCCTGCAGGCCATGATTTTAAGGAAAAACATTTCCCCTTCCTCCCCCTAAAGAAGGAAACAGACTTCTTACAGAAAAGAAACTTACTTCAACATTAAAAGTTAGTTACTGTACTTCGAAAAGCAGTATCTTAAAAAAAGCCATGGATTAAAATAACCAGCCAAAAATTCAGTACATTAGTGCAGTTCTCTTCTGAAATGTAACTTTGCTAGATGCCATGCCAGTTGTTCAGAAAATTGCAGGTGTGAAAAGATATTACAGCATCAAATCCTTTTTTTCTTAACCTCCATCAAGGCCTGTTTATATAAATACCACAAAAACTAGAAATTAAATCAAGTATCAAAAAATATCCCTACCATTAAGAAATCATGAGCTATGCTGTGAGTATGTTTACTGGTTTAACACTGTCACAGTCAGAAGATACAAAATAATGCTTAAGCACTTCATGTTTGTGTGAAACCAGTCCAGATTTCCACAGAGCAGCAGATATTCAATATGGACCCAAAATACTGACAGTGTGAGGGGAGCCCATGTCCCCATCTCCACAAGGCTGGAGCCACCATCCACCTCCAGCCTGCTCTGACCTACAGCCTCAGTAGTGTGCACTGCGTGAAGGAATTAGATGGTTATGATTAAAGTAGAGCTGTTACTCACCATCATGTGATAATCCTCATGGCCTTCAATAGGTTCACTCACCACATTTTTAATGGACCCCATGGGTAACTTTTCTGTTCTCTCTACATTAAAATTGATCAAAGTATTATTTCTGACATGCGGGGAAGCAGTATTTCATATTAATTTCATACACCACCTCCATTAATGCCAAAATCTCCTCAGGTCAACAGTCTACCCTCCAGGTGAGTTTCGGATACCTGCTGCCCAGGACGTGGTGGCTGCAGCACCACACACCCCACAGCTGGCACCCCAGTAGTGTGAAGGAATCCAAAAGTGGATCACACAGTCCCCCTGCATCACATGAAGTATTTCAGTGTTGGTGATTTGGGCCTAGACTGAGTGATGGGAAATCCCAGGCTTTACTAATGTTTTCCCATAAGGAACTCCCCTCGGAGCAGCAGGGATGCTCATCCTTGTGGAATCCAGTCCAGGTAGGAGAATATTCAGGACTGACTATCAAGGATTACACTGAACTCTCAAGAGCAAGGCTGAAAGCTGGCGAAGATAGGCTGACCTAACTCTGAAAGCTTAGGCCTGGCTTTACCCTGTCTCAGTGTGCAGAGAAGCACAGGGAAAGGAATAAAAAAGAGTAAATAGGGAAAGAAACAAATAACAGAAACTGAAGCCCCAAAAAGACTACAATTAAATGGCAGAGTAATGTCAGCCGGCCAGGGGCAATGACAAGAGCAGCAAAGTACATGGTCCGGCACAGTTTTCCTGTCAGCTCTGAACTCACTCCTTTCTGAACACTTAATTCCAAGATCCTGCCCTTCAGTTCAAGCACTCAGCATCAGCCGAAAGTTACCTTCTTAGATATAAGACAGAGAACACCCAAAACACTTTACAAAGGAGAAACTAAACGTTGAGTTCTTGAGATAGATCTATTTAATTTGTGATCCAAAAACCTCAAACCTACCTACAGAAGGCACACAGGGAGATAAACTCAGCGATGTAAGGAAAAATATTCTCTGCCTCAGCACCGTAACTGAGCTCACTCTGAACTACCTGTTCAGACCTGTGACTTCATTCATGAGGTAGAACCCCACTTTGCCCTTGTTTAGCATCCCCCAAATCAATTTCTGCTCTGAGTATCCCAGTAACAGACAAATCCCATTATCAATGCCTCTGTGCAACTGACACAGAACAACTGGGAAACATCTGCCTGTACCAAACTTCAGACTACAAACACCTGCACAAACCCCCTGTGAGGCCCAGGGAGGCTGCAGGGGTGGGGGGAAGAACCAGCTCCAACTCCCCAGGGCCAGAAAGTGACAAGCTGTGTGAACACTCAGATACGTTTAGTCCAGCCCTCAGCTGCTGGCCTCTGTCATGGGTTTCTCAGAGTAGGAAGGAGTTCTTCCCAATAACAGCCAGCAATTACAACCATTCCCTAGAGGCAGCAAGCTGCTGCTAATTTGGGGAAGTAGGGAAGCAGTTTACAGGAAACACATGACTACAAGAAGAATCAAATTCCCGGCTTAAGGAACACTGTAGAACACCTCAGAAACACTATACTTGAAACCCATCTGGAAGGTGGTGGAAGAGATTAATCACCTAAATACTGTGCATGGATTTAGAACCTGGGATCAGTAACAGAAAAATCTGCCTGCCCAACCTATAGAGGAAAAAATACCCCCCAGTGCCTTGCTCCATCACTTCGCACAGGAGAGAAATCATTGCAACTGGCACCAAGAGAGGTTTTAAAGCCAGAAAAAGTCTTCACAGTCAAGTCTGTCCTACAAAGAAAGGGTCAAAAACTTTTGAAATTTCTGCTTACTTTGGAACTTCTGTAGCAGCTGGAGGCAGTATAACCATCCAGTTAGACTACTTTACCGGGACAGTGAGCAAGCACTTTCATCCCTCTTGCTCATCACTATATACTGCCCATCCTAGTCAAAGTGAAAGGGCACAGCTTCCTTGGCAGGTGGGAGGATCCCAGTGTCCCATTTAGTCCCAGCCAGCAATTAAGCACCATGCAGCCACTCACTCCCCCTGCCCTGCTGGGATGGGGAGGAGAACTGGTGAAAAAAGTAAAAAACTCACGGGTTGAGGTAAGAACAGTTTAATAATTGAAACAAAGTAAAATATACTACTACTACTAATGGCAATAATAACAGTAATAAAATAAAATAATAAAAAAGAAACTCCAGAGAAACCAGTGATGCCCAATACAGCTGCTCCCCACCTACTGACCAATGTCCAGCCTGTCCCCCATCAGTGACCAGTCCCTCCCAGCCAACTGCCCCCAGTTTATAATGGACATGACGCTCTGTGGTGGGGAATATTCCTTTGGCCAGCTCTGGTCAGCTGTCCTGGCCCTGCTCCCTCCCAGCTCCTTGAACGCCTCCTCACAGGCAGAGTCTGAGACACCAAACAGTCCTTGACTGAGGGAAGCACTGTGCAGCAACAACCAAAACATCCACTGTTATCGGCATTACTCCCATCCTGAGTCCAAAACAGCTACTGGGAAGAAAACTAACTCTATTGCAGCCAAAACCAGGACACAGACATCCTCAGCAAGGCACGTTATCCCCACATCATTCCCAGCTCCTCCTGGCACCACTGATGACTGCAAACCAACCCCTCTGCACAGCACCACAGTTGTGCGTTACTGAGACAAGACACCCACATAATTTTGGCTGGAAGGACAGAGAGTGCCAGAGATGCCAACTCTCCTGGTTCTATCCCAGGTCTGAGTTTTCCTTCCAAGTCTTGGCTAAGCCGTTGAGCCCCTGTGTACTGCTGGCATCAAATCCATGCTTATGGAGTGCTTTTGAGATACGCCAGAAATGCCAAATACTATAGTTTACATTTGGAGCCAGGAACAGCACACTGGGCCATTAGTCTGCTGGCACCACTCAACTCCAGTTTTTCAGGAACCGATGTGGAATATCAAGTACTATTCAATGACCTGGGAGAGTGGCACATGAGAAGAAACAAAGTTTTTTGAAGCACTGCAATACCAACATCATTCCCTAAACACAGTTTAGTCAGAGGAGAAGCTTTTCTAGGTCACACAGTTCAGTCACAGCCCAATCACCAATTGTTCATCCCCGAGGCTGAGAGGTGCTCACCTTTTGTACCAATCCACAGCTGGTCTTGCTCGAGTTTGAAGGTCAATCTGACTTTCCCCCCTGACTTGTTGTACATGCCGGACAGCGGCACCGTCGGCAGCCGCTCCTGCAATGAGACACAGTCAGTCACTGGCAGGGGCTGGGACAGAAAAGCTACATTCTCTCAACTTTTTAAGCATAAGGACCATCCATCTTTCCAGGTTTCTGCTAAGACAGCAAAGAATGACTGAACCAGCGGGGAAGGGTCTCAAGTCACAAGTCTCTTTTCTGATTCTGAGTGTCTCACGACCTTATTCACGCACCTGCACACCTTTGACAGAAGGCATCACATCGTCAGGTTTTCCTTTATCCAATACTTTTCTGTGTTGCTATAATATAAAACCAGAAATTAAATTCACAGAAACATGACAAAGCTTTGCAATGTTACTTCCAGCTGCTCCCCCGACTACATCCCAATGGCACTGAGAGACAGTTGAGGGCTGTTCACAGGCATCTATCACACGGGCATCAGTTATTTTCAAACTTAATTGTGCACTTTCTAACACACTCTCAAGAAATTACCAAAATAAATAGAACTCCAACATAATGCCAAGGGTAACAGCCTTCTCAAATATACACACACATAAATACGCGTCTATAAAAACTGAATTGCTACATCCAGTGAACGGCAGAAACCCTCCATGTCTGGCAGTGCAACCCAGCACCAAACCAGAATGGATTAGAGCAGTGGTAACTTTTAAATCCACTCTCACAGCTTGTACCTGGCTGAGCACCTTTAAGAAATGATGGGACTAACACTGAGTGTGAACTGTGATAAATCACAGAAAACCAACCGTGTGCTTCATAGAGACACTACTTAATTTTAACCAAATTTATTTTGAGTTAGGTACAAGGCTGTAATACCTTGAGCTGGCAATCCTTCACCAGCCCCCCACACTGCAGCACCACCAAACCAGCCTCACTGCACTGTGCTCCAAAATGTGAGAGGAGAATTCAACATCCACATTCCCCTCAGGGCTGGGAGAGCTGAGGGAACTGCTCTTTTGGTGTTCATTTTAAGCAGTTTTTGGAGATCAAATTATTTTGTGCCAACAAAAATTAGTAATGTTTTAGACAGAGTTAATCTGGACTGTGTTCGCACTAATATCCATCAAAAGTTTCCACTTCTTAAGCAAAATGCTTGGCTGAGCCTGGCACCACGAGCAGTGTCCCACAAAGCCCCAGTACCTGCTGGACTAAACAGTTCTCTGTATGAGAACCATGTAAATCCTACCACTCCCCCATGCCAGCAATTACTGAGACATTAATAACCTTTTGTCTGCAAAGTGGCTCCTTTTTGTTTTCCTCAGCTTTGACCTCCTGTTGAGCAGCTTCTTTGGGTGTATTTACTGCTAACACATCGTTGATGGTAGAGCCCACAACCATTATTTTCGCTCCATTTGTTACTTTGATTTCCCGCAACGTTTTCTCCTCTGGCAGAAGTCCCTTGAACATAACTTTCTGCATGGCCGGCGGGAGGCCTAGAGACAAGCACAGCGATTAGGAGCCCGCGGCAGCGGCGAGGGAGGCGCGGGGGAGGCGCGGGGGAGGCAGCGGCGGTCCCGACAGACCTGTGAGCGAGTGGATCTTCTGCTTCAGCTCGGCTCCCGTGCTGTCCAGGCAGAACTTCACGTCGTACTTGTTCTTGTTCCAGATCACCTTCAGCTCCACCAGCTCCCTTCCGCTGTCCTCGTCGCCGCCGTTGCTGACAGACGCCTGCGGGGGCTCCCGGCGCTCCTCGCCCTCTGGAGACCTCCCCGCCGCCGGCGAGCCGCCCCCTCCGCCGCAGCCCAGCGGCAGTTCCGGCGCCTCCGCCTCCATGCCCGGCTCCTCGGCACCTGTGGGGAGCGGACAGGAAGATGCCGGCCCACGGGCCGCTGCGCCGGCCCGGCCCCGCTCCAGCCCCGGAGCTCCGCCCGCAGTGTGTCCGGGGCCGGCTGCCCGCGCCGGCGCCTCCCGGCCCGCCCCGCCGCCCCCTGCACCGGCCTCGCGGGCTCCC
>VZTD01001486.1:1206239-1224102 GCA_013397725.1 Rhagologus leucostigma | reverse complement strand
CCCCTGCCCACCCCCCGGGGCTCTCCTGCGGCGGGGGCGGGGCTTTCGGTTGGAAAACATCAATTCGAGCTCTCGAGGGGCGTATGTGGGGTGCTGGCTCCCCGGAGAGCCGAGGGGTCGATGCTCCTGCCGGCGCATCCCGGTGCCCTCCCGGTCGTGCGGGGTCACTCTTGGTGTACCGTGGCAGTGCTGTTCTGGCATGTGCCGGCTTATCAGGGATTTCCAGGTCACTTCAGGGAATCTGTTCCTGGAAATAGTCATCCATAAATTATTTTCATAGCCAGTACCCCCGGAGCTGTGTTCGTGCGGTGCAACTCCCGCCTCGGTGACGCTACCATCGCAGGCAGCATCCATCGCCCTTCCAGCTCATATTTAGAACTCTCCCCTGGGTCTTCTTTGTGACCGCCTCCTTTGATTTCCCCACGACTACAGGTTTTCTGCATTTGGGTGGCCTTAGGACTGCTTTGTACAACTATATCTTTGCCAAAAAACACCAAGGGACCTTTATTTTAAGAGTGGAGGATACAGATCAGAATCGGGTGGTGCCCGGAGCTGCAGAAGGAATAGAAGATATGTTGGACTGGGCAGGTATTTAGAAACATCTTTCATTTTTCACCTGCTGAAACCTTATCTTTCTTTTAGAGGCTAACAGTACTCAGCTTGAGGATGGGTTTGACTCTGCCTTTGTATAGGCTGTTTTGACAGCCCAGCTGTTCAAATCCTGCTGTGCCGATGTTCCAGGTATTCCCCCGGATGAGAGCCCCGGCCACGGCGGCCCCGCCGGGCCCTACGTGCAGTCGCTGAGGCTGGAGCTGTACCGCCGGGCCAGCACGGTGCTCCTGGACAGTGGGGCTGCCTATCGCTGCTTCTGCACCCCGCAGCGCCTGGAGCTGCTCCGGAGGGAGGCTCTGCGCAGCCAGCAGACCCCGCGGTACGAGTCCCTGTCCCTGTGCCCCCACGGGTGCCTCGGGGCCACACACTTGCAAAAAGCCACTCGGCAGTGGGATTGTGCCTCGCTGCCCGTAGAGAGAGAAGCCGCGTGTCACCCTCCAGAGATGAAGTGTTTGACTGGATGCGTAGTGGGCAGGTTACAGCTAAAATTCAGGTGTTTGCTTAGAGTTTTGGGAATGTAAAAATGGCTGATAGCATTGGCCTGTGTTGAGTGGAAACCTTTGTTCTCATCTCCCAAAGATATGACAACCGGTGTCGGCACCTGACGCCCACGGAAGTGGCTCAGAAGCTGTCACAGGGCCTTGACTGCGTCATCCGCTTCCGGCTGGAGAAGGGGGTGGAACCCTTCCAGGACCTGGTCTATGGCTGGAACAAGCATGAGGTGGCCGAGGTGGAAGGTGACCCCGTGATTCTCAAGGGGGACGGCTTCCCCACGTATCACCTGGCAAATGTGGTAGATGACCACTACATGGGCATCACCCACGTCCTGCGCGGGACCGAGTGGCTGGCTTCAACTTCCAAGCACCTGCTTCTCTACAAAGCCTTTGGCTGGGAGCCTCCTCAGTTTGGCCACCTCCCACTGCTGCTGAACAAGGACGGTGGGAAGCTGTCCAAGAGGCAGGGGGACATCTTCCTGGAGCGCTTTGCTCGGGACGGCTTCCTGCCAGAGGCACTGCTGGACATTGTCACCAACTGCGGCTCGGGGTTCACAGGTAACACCACAGGCTCCTGACTGCCAGGTCACTTCATGCTGACTTTGTGGCATGGGCTGGGTTTATTTTAATAGCTGAGAACTTTGTCAGTGTTTGAAGGGGTCAGGAATTGGGTGTCAGGTAAGCAGTCAGTCATTGAGGTGCTGCCAGGGCTTCTGCAGAGCTCCTGTGAAAGGAGCTGGAATGGTGGAAATCTTTCTGCTTCTGTTCAGCCATTAAAATTGAGTCTGATGCTTAATGGGTTCCCCCTTGGGAAAATCCTCACTTCAAGGTTGAGAAACTGTCTGTGAACTCTTGGGAAAACTTGCATTCTGTGGTTAATAATTGCAGTGTTGTCTGACACCTGTGCCACTTCTCCTTTAACCTGACAGACCATGAGGAGTTGAGTCACTGTCTCCTTTTGTGGTTCTTGCTGTGTGAGGATCACAGGTTAACTTGTGTTCTGAGAACTCTGCTTGGGAATGAAATCTTCCTTGGGCAGTGAAGCCTCCTGGCTGAGTGTTACTTCTCCCTGGCTGACCGAGGCAGAGGTGTTCCGCTGAGCAAGGTGACAAAGCCAAGCGGAATGTCCCAGTTCCCAGGAGCAGAGCGGGCTCCTGGGGAGAGGGCAGCATCTCCTTTGTGCCTGCTGCCAGTTCCCTCCTGCCTGCCGGGGGATGTCCCTGCTGCTGCTGGTACTGCACAGGTGGCTGTCCTGTGTCACCTTTCCTCAGCGTGCTGCCGGCCCGGCCCTGTGCCCGAGGCCTGCGGTGAGGAGAGCGATGGATGTTCTGTGTGGGAGCACAGACCCCTCTGATTCCGTTTGGGTTGTGTTGCAGAGAAGCAGATGGGGAGGACTTTGGAGGAGCTGATCTCCCAGTTTGAAGTAGGCAGAATTACAACCCATTCTGCTCTTCTGGACCTTGAAGCTCTCCCAGAATTCAACAGGTAAAAAACACGTCTTTAAAATGTAGTAAGCACCATGCCAGTGAGAATTTATTCCTAGCACTTGGCTTTGGCTGGAAGTTTTGTTTGCTGGATCAAGCATGGTCCTGGTGCAGCAGCTTTTGGGCTGTGCTAAGAGGAAGCATAAGTTTCTGCTTGCACCATTCCTGCCTCCTCTCCTGTCCTGTTCTTGGACACTGGGGTTGGCAACACTGGAAATCTGGGCAGAGGGCAGGTGTAGTTGGGAGGATCTAAAATCTTAAGTTTATATCATAAGAAAATAACATCTAAAAAGAGTTAACACTTCCAGAAGGTTCTTCTGCAAGTATACTCATGCTGCTAGGACACTGTGCAGCTTAGAGTGGCCTCATCATCAGTTCGCTGTGGGGCACCAGAGCTAAATGCTTCTTTGTAGAGTGTCTGACTGTGGCTTAGTGTTGCTTTTCTAAGAGTTCCACAGTTTTAGCTCAGTTGGTCAGAGCATGGTGCTAATAATGCCAAGGTCGTGGGTTCAGTCCCCAGATGGGCCCTGCATTTAAGAGTTGGACTTGATGATCCTTGTGGGTCTCTTCCAACTCAGAATATTCTGTGATTTCTGTGAAATGTGGTTGGGGTGATTAGATCCGATGTAATCCAAAGCAGTCCAAAACCAGGTCTTTTCTCTGTTACAGGGTTCACCTCACCCGTCACATTGAGAACCAAGGGCTGCGCCAGAGGCTCGTTAGGGAGCTGCAGGGGCTGGTGGAGCTCGTCTATGGGGATCAGCAAGTGGATCCAGATGTTCTGGAAAATGAATATGTGGAGCGAGTCCTCCTGCTGAGAAAAGTACGAGTAGTGGCAGAGCACTGTGCCACCATTTTGGGAGCTGAGGCGTTGTGGGGATTCCTGGATGAAGACTCGGCTGAGCCCTGGGTTGTGATCTGAGCTCTGCCGTGGCACAACCTGCACACAGCTGTCATGGCCAGCTCCGGTGGCTGTGTGCCAGCCAGCTGCCAAAATCCCCTGATACAGGCAGCTGAGCTGTGGGAATGGGCCTGGTGAATGTCCTGGTGGTCTTTGCAGAGTCTTAAACGCATCCATACTTTGCTGAGCCAGCACGGAGCTCCCTCAGCAGAGGGATGACCTGTCCCTGCCATGGAAGTGATCATGGAATTGCAGGATGTTTTTGAAAGACCCTTCTGCTTCCCACTCAGAGCTGAGCGGAGGGTAGTACTGGATAAGATCGGCTGTGGCTTTGTGTAGATGAGCTGACAACCTCCAAAGTGCCCTTCTCCTCTAGCCCAGGGAGTGACTGGCTTGGGGCAGGAAGGTCCAGCCCCCATGTCCCTCATGACAGTGTGCAGGTCCCTCGTGCCAGCAGAGGCCTCTCCTGGCCTCTCCCACTCAGCTCTCCCCTTTGCTGACAGGGCAGTGTAAGGTGCTTCTGCTTTGCTGCTGCCCTGGGCCTTGGAAGCAAAGTCCAAGCAGCCTCTGCCAAGAGGGATGAAGCTCCTGGAGAAACCAGTGGGGTTTGTGTGTTGGGAGCCTGGGGCTTGGTGAAGGGGCTGAGTGCTCGCAGGGGGAAGATGACTCCAGCTGTTCCCAGTCTGCTCCTGGGATGCTGCTGGAGTATCTGGGAGATTCCTTGTGAAGGATAAAGCCCTCTGGATGGGCAGAAAGGTACCCAGCTGTCCCAGCATGAAGGCTGCACATGGCAACAGGATGGTGACTCCTGTGGCTTCGCACTGCGTGCTGAAGAGTGGCCACTTCCCCAGCCAGCTCCGAGTCAGCCACATGTGGCTCAGCACCTCAGGGACAGCCAGTGCTCTCTGAGCTGCCTCTGTGTCCTCGCTCACTCTGGGGGGCTCTGGGGGTGGAAAACCCAGCTGCCTCACTGTCAGCAAGTCACATTCCCTCCAAGCAGCATGAGGTACAAGGCACTGCTGTGAGGGTGTGAACACTGTTGTGAAGCCCAGGCTGGATGGAATTGCTTCCTCCACAGCACAGCCCTCTGCCCTGCCAGCTTTTGCTTTCTTTCCCTAGGGTCACATAAGCCTCCTGAAGAATCTGGTGTCGAGTGATTACTCTTACTTGTGGGTCAGGCCCTCGGTGTCCCGGCAGCAGCTACAAACAATTTCTGCAGAAGTAGATGAAATAGGAAAACTAGTCTTAGGGTAAGTGTGCTGCTGTCTGAGCTGAGTAGTGGCAGCAACGGCTTCTCATCTCTGAAAATTGTATTCTTAAAAAAACAAGCAGAATTACTGCTTTGTCTGTGGATTTCCACATATGTGGCATGATTTGTGGTTTAAGCTTGCTCCTTTGAATGAGCTCTGCTTCTGGTGAGCAGAGGGAGCGCCCTGGGCACAGGGCAGGCGTGAGAGGTAGGAATCCTGTGGTTTTCATGTCCCCAGGGTGTAAGGACACCTTCTTTCCTAAAGGCTCATGACGAGGCAGGCAGCTGCCTTGACTGTGGAGGAGTTGAACAAAGACCTGAGAAGTCTCCAGAAGCAAACCAGAGAGACCAAGTACAGCAGCATGATGCAGCTCCTCCGCTTGGTGCTCAGCGGGCGGCAGGTAAAAAGAACAATTCTGAGATTATGTGCAATCTGTTTTCACAGAGCTCAAACCCAAGTTTTACAAAAGTTCTCCAAAGCCTAATCCTGACTCAGCTCTGATGCTAATCCTTCAGGTCCATCTGAGCAGGGCTGGCATTTGCCTTCAGGAGGAGAAACCCCAAGCCTTTGTTTGAGCTGCTGATGACCCCCCCTCAGTCTGGCAGCGATCCGAGAGCGCATCGCTCCATCAATTCAGTCACCATGATGCACGAACATGTGCCGGGAAGTTTCAGTTCCCATGTATTCAGTGACTCCCTCTGTGTTTGCAGCACGGCCCGAGCGTTGCCGAGATGATGGTCACTCTGGGAGCTGAGGAAGTGTGTGGCCGGATACACAGAGCACTGTCCAGCTGACACGGGACATTGGTGACGCTGCCAGGCTGTGCACTCAGAGGCTGCGGGCAGCACCTGTGTGATCATCTCTGATCAGATGAGCTGGGCTTTAGGCCAGGCAGGTGTCTGTGCTGTTCCCACGTCTGTATGATCCTGCACTAAGCACAAACCACTTCGCCTGGGAGAGGAACCAAGTCCAGATTCAACTCCGTCCTGCTGTCGCCTCGTGCAAGGAGCCTGGTTTGCAGGGTGGGAGAAGAAGACATGTATCAGCATTTAAATTCCGAACATGTGGACAGAAAGTAACTGAACTTCTGATAGCAACAGATCAGATTCTGTTTGGAGATGGCCTTGCAGTCAGGGTACCTAGAGCTACACAACATAGTTCCCCAATAAATACCATGGGGTGGGTATTCTTATGTATATATATATATATATATATATATATATAAAAACAGATATATATTATAGCTCTTAGCTGCCCTCTTAGCTGCTCTAGTCTCCTACCAGGCTGAGTGAGCTGCTTGGAGAGGGGGATTCCTCCCTGTGTACTGTGTCATGCACGTGGTTCTGCTAAAAATATCCCTGATCAGGAGACTGGGATGTTTTTTCTTCTTTTGTCTGATGCCCTTTTAATTATTAAATTAATGTGGTGACTTTGATTCCGTTCTCACCAATACTCTGCACGCCAACGAGGGGAGGAGCTCTGGAGGGGTGTTGGCGGGGTGTTGTGCTGAGCTCACGCCCACAGCAAACACTTCCACCCCACGCAAACTCACGTGGGCTGCCCACGGGGGCGTGCAGGAGCGGGGGCGGCTGGAGCTGCTTCCTGCTGGGGAGGAGCGGACGGGAGCCCATGGCTGGCACTGGGCAACTGGAGCGGTGGCTCAGTGAGTGGGGCTGGGCTCTGGGGGTCGGGGCTGGCTTGGTTGCTGGTTCTGCTGCCTCTTCCAAACAGGGTGGGCGCTGGAGCAGCTTCATCTCCGTGGGGAAGGGCCCATCGCCGTCACGGAACCCCTTTAGGGTGATGTGGGTGCCGTCTCGTGCATCTGTCCCTTTCTCCGTCTGTCCTGTCCATCCTCAGCCCCCAAAGCTGGCTGAGTTACAGACTGAGGAGTGGATAAAGCCAAAAAAGACTTTTTTTTCCGTAATTTAGTTATTCAAGAGTGTAAACTGCCTGTGTTTCAGCACAAGTTTTGCAGTGTGGTCCCGGGAGAGCTGCCTGTAAATGGTTTTTAAGTTTCTCATGCTAAAAGCAACATCTGCTGTTGTCAGGCTGTGGTTGACTTTAAGTGTGTGCTTGGGACTATATTTTTAGGCAGATTTTAGTAACAGCTGTTTCCTGCCCATCCTGCATCTCCCCTTTCTGCTACAAAACCCCTGGAGCAGCGGCACCAGAGAGGTCTGAGCTGCTTCCTGCCCTGAGTGCTCGCTTGCACTGAGGCCACGCTTTCCTTCTTCCTCTCTTATTTTTCTCCCTCTGTAAGATGAGGCCACTGACCCGAGTATCTCTGAGGAAAACTGGGAATGCATCCAGCGGTTCTGCGATCAGGTGAACGCTGACACGGAGGGGTAAGGCAGACACACAGCTCTTTGTGTTCGTCCAGGCGGTGTCTGGCTCTGAGCTTCCCTCATGGCTCTGTGGGAATGGGGCCTGGGGCCACGGTGTGGGGAGCTGGAGAGGGAGCTGAGGGGGCACGCTGGGCTCTGCTGCTCCCAGGAGCGGAAATGAGCTGGAAGTAGGTGTATGCCAGTGTGATGGAAGGTGATAGCTGGGAATGGGCTCTGACATAGATTGCTGCAGCCCACTGGGCAGCAAGTCCTGCTGGCCATGCCCCCAGCAGCCCCTCAGGAGTCTGGTCCAGGATTCTTGCTGTGGGGTTCTGCAGGGAAGCCCCAGGGGAGCTCAGCCTCAGCTTTTCCAGACGCTTGGAGGATCTCTACTGAGACTTCCCCACCTTCCAGCTGGCAGTCTAGGCTCTGTGGGAAGTAGTCGGGACTCATTAATCAAATGACCTGTCAAACCTTAGTGATCATCTCTCTGTGTTTGGAGCAGACTGAGTTCAGAGCTCATAGTCTGGCACCCAACTTGTGCCCAGGAGCTGGCACGGCGTTCCCTGGCTGTCATTGAAGCTCTTGCAGCTGCAGAGAGCCAGCTCTGGTGGTGCCTGCCCAGGGACATCCCCCAGCCTGTCCCTGCTGCTCCCTCCCAAAGGACAGCCCCTGGGCATGGCTGAAGGGCAGCGCTGGGATCACCAATTTCCCCCTTGTGTGTGTGCACACGTCCCTGGCCGCCATCGTGCCCAAGGAAGGGTATCTGTCCTGTTGTGAATCCAGCAGTTGCTCTTCTCTGCAGACCAAAGCCAGCAGCATTTGTTTTTCTTGGGAACTTGTGCATGGTGTGACTTGCTTTGCTCTTTCCCAGCCCGTTGTTTGCGCTGAGGCTGCTGGCACACAAAATCCAGTCCCCTCAGGAGGAGGAAGCTCTCCATGCTCTCACAGTAAGTACTTCTATGCACACACAAAGCAGTCACTTGGAAACAGAGTCTGGCAGGTAGAACAGCAGAGCAGACAGGATAGCTCTCTCTTCCTTTTCTCTTAGATGTTGATGTCTTTCTCTTTCTCTTGGATGCCTCTCCCTTTTAACTTTCCCTTGCACAAGGAATACAGAAACCAGGGCACAGTGGAGGGAGTAGCTGCTTCTGTTCCTCCCCGCATTGCTCTGCTGAGGTACTTCGTTGGTCTGCAGCTCTGGCTGTGTGAGCTGTGTCCCACCACAGAGGCAATAGCACAAAAGTTGTTAGTGATGAGTAGAACAGAGCAGGTGGTCTTAAATGTGCTGCTTAGGAAGGTTGGATGAAGGAATAAAACATGTTCTTGCTGCATGACTTTCTCAGTATCTTGTATTTGTGAATGCGGTGCCAGAATGTTCTTAGATTTAGTATTATAACGACAAAGTTTTTGAAAGCTCCCCAAGCCTTGCATGTTCAGTTCCTGTTGGTAACATTTTGTTTTCTACAGGTGCTGGAGACCTGTGTGAACAACTGCGGTGACAGATTTCACAGTGAAATGGCAAAATTCAGGTTTCTGAATGAGCTGATAAAAGTGCTTTCCCCAAAGGTAGGTGATGGTGGTTACAGGGCGTTTCAGGATAAGAAATGCAGCTCTGCTTTATCAGAGGCAGTGGGATCTTCTGGCTGTGCTCTTCTTCGTTGGCGTAGGCCTGGGCCTGCCTGAAACACCCTGTCAGCATTGCACCCATCAGTTTCCCTTTCTGGTGGATCCTGCACACATTTACCACTGGTACATGTTTCATTTTCCGTTGCATCAGCCCAAGGGCAGAGCTGCAAAAAGCTGATTTAAAAGAAATGCTCAACTGAAGAACAAAACTCCTTGTCTCAGTCTCAGACTTGGGAACAGGATTTCAGTGAAACCACAGAATTTAAAGCATATATCACTGAAGACAATTCTGTTTACTGCTCTGAGAGGAGAGGTATCATTTAATGAGTTTGAAATGCCTCGTCTTGGGGAGGTTCGTGTTTTTATAATAAAAGGAGTGCTCATGGGCGATAATGAGAGAAATTGGAGAAAACATCCAGATGTTGATAAGAGACAATAACTTTAGTTTCTGGTTTTGTTCGGTTTTTGTGTGTCTGCGGCTGGCTGAGGCCAGTGGTGTGATTGCATTGCAGCAGTTAAGGGGAGTGTTTAAAGTCAAGCACAGAACTGTTTTCACTAAAATAAAACAACCTGCTTTGGGTTTTGGATTCAATAACTGATCAGAGAGGTTTGAAGAGGTTTAATTTTGACTGTTATAGAACATGTGTGTGACTGTCATACGCTCCATAGCATTCCTTGTGTTTACAGCCACAGCTGTAAATTGTTTCTTAACCCCAAAATACACAGTTGACAGCACTGTGAATAAACTCACAGGAATCCATTTTATCCTTGGTGTCTGCACGTAAAGTGTTTGGGGCTGGATGCCTGTGCCAGATCTGGCACCAATTCTTTGGGTTTAAACTTTTTTGTCTTTCTTTACCGTCTTGTTTTCAGTACTATGGAATTTGGTCTTCAGAAAAAGTCAAGTCGAGGGTCACAGAAGTGATATTCAGTTGGACAGTCTGGTTTCCTCAGGAAGTCAAAATCCAGGATGCTTATCAGATGCTGAAGAAACAAGGTTCAGTTCTGTTATTTCAGTTTCCTTTTTAGCCTCCCAAGCCCGTGGTTTCCTCCACAGATATCTGCCCCCGTTAGCTTGTGACTCAGCTTTTTCATAACATGCTGTGTGTAAGGAAAAGGGACAAAGGCCATGCTTCCTAGGCTGGTTGGGTTCTGAAGGATGCGTGGAACTGTTTAAAGGGATTTTCCAAAGAACAGCCTTCCTGAGCCCCAGCTCAGACCGGTCTGGAGGCCTCTGTTCACACTGTGTGCAGGGAAAAAGTACAGGACAAACTCAGAAGTGATCTTTGCCCTGGAATACTCTCTCAGGGTTATGAGAGATGAGTTCAGAGGGATCCTGGGATGGATTTTTCATCCATTCCATTGTATTTGGTAGTCCTCAGTGGTACTTCAATCCAGAAATCTGTGCAAAACCTCATGCACTGTTGAGCATCGAGGTTTCAGCAACTTGGGCATCACTGAACAACTATTGTTACCTGTTCCAGGGATTGTAAAAGAAGATCCCAAGCTGCCAGAAGACAAAATTTTACCTCCCCCTTCTCCAAGACCTCAGAATTCCATTTTTGACACAGATGAAGAGAAATCCAAGGTAAACCTTAGAGTCTTCATGCCCCACCCTCTGTTTTGTATTGATGAGAAAAGAGGCTCAGTAATATTTTGGGAGCTTCTGCTGTTTCAGACAGACTTTCTCAGAATAATGCTGATCCTTCCTGCAGTGCAGCAGCTAGAGAACTCTGTGAGGCTTTGTCAGAAATATTTGCTTAGTAAAAAGTGAAACTTTTTTACAGAAAAACATCAGTTTCCCTGAAAGCTCCCCAAGGGAGGGCTTCTCCAGGTCTTCCAGGTTCTGCAGAGCCAGAGTTCCTAATCCTGAACAACCAGTGCATGCAGGCAGCAATATAACCTGGATTATATTATGGGACAGGAGTTGACATATTTCCAGGATTATAGGACCGTTCCTGCAGCAGGTGTCTCTTGTGTGTGACGTGTGCCTGCAGCACAGTGCCCAGAGGCTGCTGCTCACTGCTGTCCCATCTCTGCCCTGACAGCTCCTGGCCAGGCTCCTGAAGAGCAGCCACCCTGAGGACCTGCAGGCAGCCAACCACCTGATCCAGAGCGTGATTAAAGAGGTGGGAACTCCGGGGAGAAGCCTCTTTGCAGCCAGGGAGGATGCGAGGGAACCTGGCCATTCAGTTTTTGACAGGAGACCCTCTGTACTGCAGCCCCACAGGAGGGCCCATGCTCAGTCTTCCCAAATTATTCTGAATTTACAGCATGGGATCATTTTGTTTTGTTTCCCTAAAATATGCCATTGCCAGAAAGAGGGGGTATGTGAATATGCATACAGCAGGACACTTCCACGTCAGTGAGACCCTGGCAGTAGTACTGCAGTAGTGGTAGAAAATTTCCAAAAATAAACTCAGTTCCCAGGTGGAAAAAAGTCACTTCTGTACAAAACCGCCTCTTTCCTGCACTCAGTGTGTGTGTGTGCACGTCTGGCCTGTCTGTTTGCGTGTTCCATCTGAAGGAGCATCCCACTTTTCTGCTGGCATAGGAGATTTGGTTTAACAAAGCCCTGTGGTCATTTTGAGTGTGTCATTCTGTGTGGCAGAAGCCACCAACTCCCAGCTCAAATTTCGAAGTCACACTCGTGCCTGTGGTGAGATGAATTCCATATTCCACAGCACATGGCCAGGGTGCCCTGACGGGGCAGCTGGGGGCATGTTTGCACCTGTGCTGCTTTGTGCCTTCTCTACCTGCAATAAAATATCAATAGGAAGCAGCTCCCCAGGTGTGACCCAGAGAGCTCCAGCCAAGCATGTGCACTGGCTGTATCAGCCAAGTCATCATCTCCCTTTCTTTCATTTTTCATCACAGGAACAAGAAAAGTCAGCTCAGGTGTCCCGAAGAGTGAACACCATCAGTGAGGTTTCTGAGAATGTCAAACGTATGGATGAGTTACTGGAGAACTACAGGAGACATGAATTATCCCCAGCTGACCAGGAGACCCTACAGGTAAATGCTCTTTTTCCTGCATAAATGCTCTTTTTCCTCCCTCTTCTAGAGGGAGCATCACTTGCAGGTGATTGCAGAGACAGAAGTGTCAGTGTGCCTGGGATGTCCTGAGCAATGAAACATTTCCTCCCCAGGCTCTGTTCCAGCGCTGTGAGAAGCTCAGGCCGCTGCTCTTCCGCCTGGCCAGTGAGGCAGTGGCTGACGAGGAAGCTCTAGGTAAGAGCCAACACTGTCCTCGTGGTTCTTTGCAGCTGTGACAGGGAGCTATGACAGCCCTTCCCTGGGAGGGGAGTGCTTGGGCACATGGTACCTTGTGGGCAAAGCTCTCCGCTCTCACCGTGAAACCATGCCCAGGGGAAGTGGCATTGGGTCTCCTCTTGCTCATCTCTGAGAAAGCTGTTAATTTTCACTTGGAGCCCAAAGTTAAATAGTGAATCCATTTCTTCCAGCTGGGGTGGTTTCCTGAGGGTTTTTTGAGTTCTGATGTTCAGAGAACTGAAGGCTTTTGAGGCCTTTTCTCTCCAGAGATTGAAGTTCTCCCTGTCTATAACACAGAAAGAAGAATTTTTAATTTTTAAGTGTAATACCAAGGAAGGTGTCCTGGTTTCAGCTAAAGTAGAGTTAATTTGATAAGAGCAGAATCTTTGAATTCCACAACTGGCATTTAATTCCTGCCCATATGCCTTGAAAACCTGATTGAAGCAATGGTTGCTGAACAGACATCTTAAACAGCAACCCCGAGAGCTCAACTGCACCTCACACCTTCCTTTCATACCTGTGGGTGCCATGGCTCTTCAGCTGGGGAGTGCTGGATTATAGACTCAAATGCACTGGGAGAACTTGTGGAGAACAAGAAAGTACAGAAGAGATGGCAGGAATTAGGAATACTTTAGAGATGGGATAAGATTTCAAAGTGATCTTGATAAATGAGAGAGAGGCCTGAAATCAGCAGCTGTGTGTGCAAAATGGAATGAAAGGCAAGTAAGGAGCTGAGGGCAGCCTGCTCTGCTGACCTTTGCTCCTAAGCTGCACTGTCCCTTCCTCACGAGCAGTTTGGGGAGTGCTGTGGAACTGACCTGACCTTCCCGTTGGAACATGAGTATTTTGTATCTTCTCTGGTTTCCCAGCTGAGATCCTGCAGGCCAGTGACAAGCTCTCATGGGTGCTGGGGCAGTACAGGCAAGTTGTGGCCAGCCAGGAGAATGGGGATGGAACAAGTTCAGCACCAGGTGAGAAGCACCCTCAGTGTCCCACGGCAGCTCTGCCCTGCATGCTAGGGGGGAGCAGGGTTTGGGAGGGAAGTGCTTCTCAGAGAATAAACGTGGAGAAAGTCCTGTAACACAAGGAAAATGTTATGTAACCATCATTTTCTCTTGCTTATAGTTGACAGAAAATATTCCTGAAGTTCTTCACCTTTCAGGCACACCTGTACCCATGGATGTGCCATTCCTTTCCGGAGGTTCCTCGCTAACTCTGTCTCTGTTCCCAAAGCGTGCCGAGCAGCCCCACGGCGCATAAAGAGCTACACCCTGATCGACTTCTCCGAGCTGGAGGCCATGGCCCAGACTCCCCCAGACCCCTTTGCAGACACACCCTCGGCCTCCCGCCACAGCAGCACAACCTCCGCCTGCCTGCTCGAGGAGGAGTTACAGTCCTTAGGTCTGTAGGTGCAGTTCAGTGTCACCCTTGTTACTGGGGGGTTCGTGGTGTTTAATAAAGAGAGGAGAACTTTGACTTCAGTGTCAGTCCCAAGAGAAAGTAGAGCCTTCCAGATGTAAGTTTTCAGGGGTACAGCATCTTTAGTGGTGTTAGACCATAGCCAAACAGTTGTTAGACAGCAAAGGAAGAACCTGTGGAAAACCCGTGTTTTCTGTAAATGATCTGTAGCATTTTGGTGTCTTTCTTAGGTCTCAGCAACTCCCCTGTCATACAGAAACCACCACCTGATTTTGGCCTAGCAGAGGTGAGTGATGCTCAGATACTTTGCAGTCCATAAGGTATAAAGACAAAAATCAGAGATGATTCCTGGTCTGGCTTTCCCTTGGCAGCCTTTTTGGTGTCCCACTCTGTTCTGAGGGGAAACTGGAATCCTCTTGCTCTCAGTTAATCTCTCAGGTGCACTTTGCAACCAAATGACTCTGTATGTATTACTATTTTAGGTAGTGGTATTATAAACAATGTTCTTTCCAGCAGAATAGGTTTATTTTTGCTGATATTACATAGCATGAACCTGAAGGGTCTTATTTTCCAGCCTGCTGTACACAATGGATTTAGGGAAGGTGTAAGTGCTGTTCAAACCCTGGGACCACAGGAGAGCTGGGAAGACAGCTGTGCAGGGAAGAGTGAATTCCAGAGCCTGGATGAACAGCTCTCTCCATTATCCAGGACCAAGACATTCTCTTTGTAAGTAAACTCTGCATAATAGAGTCAGATTTTGGGGCTGAGGAATTCTTTTACAGCAGGGAGGTTTAGGAAAAACTTTCAGCTACCCCCGGTCAGTGATGGCAAGTGATCCGTGCACACAGTGGCTCTTTCCCGCAGTTGTGCACCTGTTAATTGCACTTTGTGTAATTGCACACCCTTCCAAGGGTCAGAAATTTGGGGAGACAAATCCCATTGGTTGGTAACAAGGTGATATTGAGCTAAAAGGACAAAAAACCTTACAGTCAGGCCTTTTTATAGTAACCTGTCACTCAAAAATACTTTCTCAGCTTTCTCCAGACTGTGACAAAGTAGTTTCCAGGCATTCAGTGGAAGCTTGGAACAGTTCACAAATCAAATTAATCTCCACAGATCTTCAGAGCAGGGGACTACTATGATATGCTTATACAGTCTGCCATAATTACAAGAAATTTTACTGAAGATTTCCAGCTTCTTGCGATGTCTTTGAGCTGGAATTTACTTTAATCTCCCTGACTAGGGCTCCAGAGAAGCTGTGCACAGGGACAGCAGACTTCCAAAGCCCTAAAACTAAGTTTTACTACAGTAACAGAACCAAAATCTGCCTTAATGAGTTTTGAAACAGCAAGATCTTCCATAGATGACAAGAGTTTTTGAATTTCTCAAGAACTCAGAATGTAAGCCTGTAGTTTCTTTATACCTAAAGGGGATGAGGGATTGGGAATACAGCAGAAGACAGTATATTCCCCGTAGAATCCCCAGTTAATTAAAGCTTTCTGCATGCTTTTCTTTCCAGAGATTTATCACCAATGAAATTGCCCTTTCCAAATCTTCCAAATAACTCAGTGGCAGATCCTCCACTCCTCAGTCCAGGCTATGAGCTGAAGCCTGCTGCCTCTTTGAATCCAGCTTCCTATGATGCTTCTTTAGAAAACCTTTTTGTGCCTTTAATCTCAGTTACACCGAGTAAGTGCAATTCTGTGCCCCAGCTCTGCTTACTAGAGGCTTACTAGAACTCTTCCATGAGTTTTGCAGGACAGCAAGCCAAAGCAGCTTCGTGCTATATGGGTCGGCTGGAGACAAGTAATGCCTGTTCTGTGAAGGGCTTAACGTACCTGAGAATTTGAGCAGGTGCTAGGGATCATAGCATGGCAATGTCCTTGTCCTCCCTACTCATTACTCAGGAGTTTCCTGCCCTGGCTAATTTTTGTAATGTGCTTCTAAACTCTCTGTCCTTCACACCTTCAGTCAAGCTTCAGACAGTTGTTCTACAGGGGCCTAAAAGACACTTGTGAGTGGGAGTTGCCCCACTTTCCTAAAGCAGAGCTCTTCATTCCACATCTGCTTTTTGGTTTCACACTGTATGGCCCAACTCTGCAGCCCCTCCCCAGAGCATTTCCTGGGTATGTATCACCTTGGGGTCTCAGCCCAGGGCCACAGAGCCTTGGCTCTCACTGCGGCTGGAAGGGGACGGGTGCACAGACATCCTGATCTGCCTTCAGTCTCAAGTGAAGGACTTAGCAGATTTTGGAAGGGCTGGATGGTGATGATTTGGGTGTGAATTTGCTAGGCATGCATGGTAAGGAGCCAAATCTTGTGTGCGCTAAGAAAGGCACTTTGCTTTTCCCACTATATCTCTGTTGGATTCACACCTGACTTCTCTCACTGACTGGTGAAACCTGAGCTACTAAATCCTAAATGCAGACATTCAAATTCCTGTCTCTGCCTTAGAGGCAGGTGTAAATCAGGGGCAGGTGCTGTGTGCCACTTGATGTGTGAGTTTGCCAAAGGAAGTAAAAGTTTGTCTGCATTTTCCTTTTTGGTGTTCCTTATCCCATCTTTCCTGTTTGCCCTCAGATGGGAGAGGAACCCAGGCTTTGATTCTGATGCTCGTTTTGTCTCTGGCAGGCACTATCTGTCCGCTCACTGTGTATGACAGGAATGGTTTCAAGGCCATGCTCCACTTCTCCAGAGACCCGGCTCCCGGGCGGCCAGACGTGCTGGTGATGGTTCTGTCCATGCTGAGCACCTCAGCTCACCCCATTAAGGACATAGTGTTCCAGGCTGCTGTCCCAAAGGTGAGAAGCCTGTGACAAAGTAGCAGAGATGCTCAGAAATGTCCTGAGCAGAAAGTCCACCATTTTTTACTGAGTATTTGCCTTGCTCATGGGAGATTGTGTGGCTCCCTTTCTCTGCATGAGAACCTGTTGTACAGTGGTGCCTGTGGCATCGGTGCCTGTTTCACAGTGTGTATCCATGGCCTTGCTACAGCCAGAGAGGGCTCCAGACCTGCTGCTTCATCCTCCTGGGTAGGGCTCTTGCTGCCTGTGCATGTGTAGCGTAGAATTGACTGTTCAGGAATATCTGCCTTTAGTTGCAGGCTGTGCTTTTCACTGAATGACAGTCTGGCTGATGTATCTTTAACCAGCTCCGTGGCTCAGTAATGCTCCCAGCTTTCCCAGCATGGACTGAAAAGTATTTTTCGTTTTCTCTTTCAGACCCTGCAAATTAAGTTACAACCAGCCTCGGGTTCTGAGCTGCCAGCCTTCAACCCTCTCCTCCCGCCCGCAGTGGTGTCCCAGGTGCTGCTGCTCGCCAACCCACACAAGGTGCTGCTGATGGGCACTGGGAATCCCACTGGGTGTTTGCATGAAAGATGGGGAGAGTCTTAATAATGGGGAGATGCAGTGGAGAGACAGGGCAGTCTGGACTGTGCTGGGAAGATGTTTTTCCTGTTTGAAGAGCTTTCCAGAGCTACAGTCCGAAGGATTGTGTGGGCAATTGCTGCAGGGGCCTGCACAGTTCTGGATCACCTGCCCACAGAGACAGCTCCAGGCACTCACTGTGCAGGTATTGGCAGCTGGTGGAACACAAGGGCCTCCAAGGCACAAGTGATGGGTGGCAGATCTGTTGCATTGGTGGATAATTATGAGACCCAAGACTGGTGTAAGGAACCCTCTGTCTCTGAGAAGGTTGGCCAGGCCTGGATTGCCAACATGCCGGTGGGTTGCTTGTACAGGTCTCCCAGCTGCTCTTGTCTATCTTAGGAAGATCCAGGGTTTCCTTCTGTGCGGAGCTTCTGCAAGGCTGGTGTCTCCCCTTTCAGAGGTGACTCATTGCAGCAAGGCTGTGAGGGGTGAAGGAGTCCAGGAGTTTATAATCATAATTTGTCCCTCTCTCTTCCTTTCTCTCCCAGGATCCTATCCGACTGAGGTACAAACTGGTGTTCACACAGGGCGTGCAGCCCTTCAGTGAGGTGGGAGAGGTGACTGGCTTTCCAGAAGCAGAGCTCTGGGGCAGGAGCTGAAGTCCAGCTGGCTCAGACACTGCCGTGTTGCCTTAGTCATGGATGGGGAGGGACTGGGGGCCAGCAGTGCTGGCCAGCACTCCGTGTTCCTTTTCTCGGGATCTGCCACCTTCTTCCTTTTTGTGCCTGGCAGGAGGAGTGTGAACCGGCTGCTTCTGCCACAGCCTTTCCCTGTAGCTGAGCCTGCTTTACAGGAGCCTACTGGAGAGCACCGCAGCCTCGGTGCTTCTGCCATGCACACCTTTCCTGCTGCTTTCTGGGCCATTTCCCCTTTACTTTTTGAATTAAAAAAAAAAAGTGAATCTACACCAGCATTCAGCCCCCGTGCCAGCCTGTCTGGAGCCACGGCAGGTCTTGTTCCCGTGACACAGAGCCACCCCTGTGTGGTGGGGTTTCCGGGGTCTGTGCCGAGGTGCAGCGGGAGCTGAGGGGCGGGGGGGGAGGTGG
>VZTD01001486.1:1174819-1206204 GCA_013397725.1 Rhagologus leucostigma | reverse complement strand
CGAGACCGCCCCGGCACCGCCCCGGCACCGCCCCGAGACCGCCCCGGCACCGCCCCGGCACCGCCGAGCGTTTCCGGGTGCGCGGTGGGGCCGGGCCGCAGCTGCTTGGGCCGTGCCCCCGCTGTCCGGCCGTGGCGATGGATTTTTCCCGGTTCCTGTCGGACGAGTTCGAGGTGAAGGGCTGGGTGAACGCGGCGTTCCGCGCCGTGCAGCAGGAGGCCCCGGGCAAGGTGGACTCCCACGCCGCCACGCTGGTGATGAAGCTGCAGCTCTTCATCCAGGAGGTCAACAACGCCGTGGAAGGTGCGGGCCGGGCGGGGGCTCTGCCCCCGGGAATGTGTCGGGCCGATCGGGGCGAGGTTTGCGGCCCAGTTCAGCTCTGCCGTGTGCTCCTGCCATCCGTGTGTCCCCATACCTGGATCTTCCTGAGGCGCACAAGGCGCGACAGGGAGACGTGTGCAGGCCACCCAAAGGCGCGTTGGCGATCCCGGCCTGGCCAGCCTTGCCAGAGACAGAGGGATGCTCACACCGATCTCGGGTCTTGTAGTTATTCACCAACACATCTGCGTTAAACGCTGAGAAACAGCAGCTCCTGCCAGCGCTGGGTTAGATGGTATAACAGGGGAAATTTCTTCTCCAAAAGGGTTGCCCAGCCCTGGCACAGCTGCTGAGGGCAGTGTTGGAGTCCCTGGAAGGATTAAAAAGCCGTGTGGATGTGGCACTTGGGGACATGAGTTAGTGGTGGCCTTGGCAGTGCTGGAGGAACAGGCCTGGGCTGTTGGGAACAGTTGGACTTGATGTTCTGAAAGGGCTTTTCTAAACCTAAATGATTCTGTGATAAAGTACGTAAAGTTTAAAAATACAGCTGAAGATTTGTTGTTCGATGTTTTGCTTTGTAGTCTAGCGTTATGTTTTTTCAAGTACTAAAGATTAGATAAGATTATTGAAAGACCAGCTGTTCCTGCAAGGGCTCTCACCCCTCCTCACTGCTCTGTGTTTCTGCAGAAACAAGCCATCAGGCTCTCCAGAACATGCCCAGAGTCCTCCGGGAAGTGGAAGTCTTGAAACAGGAGGCAACATTCCTGAAGGAGCAGATGATCCTAGTTAAGGAAGATATAAAGAAGTTTGAAGAAGACACAGCTCATTCCATGCAGGTCAGTTCTTGTCTTAGTGTTTATCTGCAGCTTGTGAAATTCTAAATGTTCCAGAGCTGTTCATATGAAATAATCTTGCGAATTTAAGATAGACAAAACCACTTATTTTAACATTAATAGTGGAAAGGTGAGTGTGATAACAGACCTGTGCAATCTGCATGGATTGCAGAGGAATCAGCTGAGGAACTGAGGAACAGCTGCTCGGGTGTTAGTTCAGAGCTGCTGGTACCTGACTGGGGACACTGGTTTCTGCCTGGGGTGCAGAGCATTTTCAGGCAAAGTGGATATTAAAAGTACAAGACCAGAATTTAAACTAACCAAAACTAACCTTCTGTTGTTTGACTTTGAAAGATAATTTTACATCTCTAGCTCATTCAAACCATTCTGCCTTCTTGTAATAACATAATCTTTTCACCCCTTTTTGTTTTGAAAACTCAAGCAGAAAATAACTCCGAAGTATCTGTGACAATAATTTTTTGTTTCAGTGGGGAACATAATGTTGTGTTTTCTTCTTCAGGTCCTGGTAGAGATTGACCGAGTGAAGTCTAGGATGCAGTTGGCTGCCGAGTCACTTCAGGAAGCAGACAAATGGAGCACACTAAGTGCAGATATTGAAGAGACTCTTAAAACGCAGGTAAATACTGAATTATTTGGTCTTTGTGCCTCCAGCTTTCCAGAGAACCGTGTTTAAAAATCAGATTTTGAAGTGATTGTGAAATGCGTCCCTGGTGCTGATGCTGTGTGAGGTTGCTCTTGGTAACAGGCTGCCTTTCCCTGCTGGCAGGACGTGTCCCTGATTTCAGCCAAGCTGACGAGCATGCAGAGTAGCCTGGCCATGCTCGTGGACACACCGGATTACTCAGAGAAGTGTGTGCACCTGGAGGCACTGAAGAACCGGCTGGAGGCCATGGCCAGCCCTCAGATTGTTGCTGCTTTTAACTCTCAGTCTGTAGGTCAGTAGCTCTTGGTATCATTTACTATCAGCACAGAGTTTATTGTCTTTAAAGTAGTGTTTGGGTGGAGAGTTGGTGTCTTGAAGGCTCCTGGCGCTGGGTTGTGAGCTTCTCCTGGTGGAGCAGATGCCCTGGAATGTTTTGGGCTGTGCAGCTGCCTGCAGACCAGTGCTGCTTTGATTTTCATATGGTTTGGGGTACCTGTGGCCACTGCAGGAAACAAGAAGATTACAGGCTGGTTTTATGGGCCATGTGGATGTGTAAGATGGAAGTGCTGCTCAAATAAGCAGAAGGGCCCTGGTTTTCTGCTATCGTGGTGTTGTTGGTGTAATCAGGAAGGAAATTTGTTTGGGAGTGTTCTGACTTCCTACTGCTTTGTAAAAGCAACTTTATAAATTCTCAGAAAATTTGTCTTTTGGGGCAGTTCTGTGTGTTCTTCCTTCACTGTGTTGCTGTCAGCGCTTCTGAAAAGTAGTTGTTCTGGTTGTTGACACTCGTCTTTGTACACCTCGAGGTCCTGGAGGGATCTGGGGCTGTGGGCTACAAACCAGACTTTTGAGGGACCTGTGTGTCAAAGCTCTGTGCAGGAGCAGCTGTGCCATGAGTCAGTCTGAGGCACAGGGATCATTTTGAGGACAGGTGAAAGCAAAGCTGAGGCCTTTGTCAGGTATGCTTTAGGTTTGTAAATGCTGGCTTGTTTCTAGAAATCAATTATTTCCTTCTAGGAAATGCTCTGGCTTTAATACTAGATGTATTAATACTATATGCTGTTTAAGAAGTTGAATTCATTCCTTATGTCTGCTGCCTGATCTTGTTTGAGGATGGATTTTAGGCAGTTCTGCTCCTGTTTCAGAAGATAAGCAAATAAGAGATGAAGTTGTCTCTTTCTGTGTAGACCATTGTGCCTGCTCCCTTAGAAGAGGATTTCTTGCTCAGACTGATATCTCACCCTCAGCTTTGAGGCTGATCCTGATGCCTGTTATTTTGTTTTGTTTAGATCAGGCAAAAATGTTTGTTAAAGTCTTCACTGAAATTGATCGGATGCCCCAGCTTCTTGCTTATTATTATAAGTGTCACAAGGTAAGTGTTTTGGTAACATTTTAACACTGAGGAATGAAAATCGGAATTCTTGCTGGGCTCTGACTGCAGAGGGAGCTGCTGCCCTATGGATCTCAGCTGTGCTGTGGTGGGAGATGGCACCTGTTCCTCTCTGTGTTTCCTTCTTCGACTTCTCTTGCTGGCTCTGACCGGCTTTGGTTACTCCCCTTGTTGCAGGAGTAATTCTCCATTTGGGTCCTTGTGTCCCTTCCTGCAGCAGACACAGGATATGTGTGTTCTGCTTGATTTCTCTCGTGGTTTTGCTTTGCTTTCTGTGGATGTGGCTATGTCAGCAGTAACTTTATTACTGCAACTTGCCGGCTGCTGACTTCTGTAAACTCTTTTCAGGTAAGATTAAAACTTGGAATTCCAGACAGTTCTGTAGCCATAACCTGAGCTTCAAATTTCTCACATGACTGTGACTTTTGAGGATTAAGTTCAAGGCTGGGGCTTGCCAAGTATTTCAACTATTATGTGGGGGTATCAGTTGCAATCTCATTTTATGAGTAAAATACCAATGTTAATTAAATCTTTGAATCACTAAGAAGCCTCAAGCTTCATGCTGAAAATCTTTTCTTTCTGTGGTGCTGAATTATATGTTATGCTGAAATGTGGAGAGAGGAGCAAGGGTGAGCCTCATGTTTTGGCAGAAGTGCTGTGCGTGGGGAGTGCTGGGTTTGGAATAACAAAAGCAAGACCTCTGGCCTGTCAGTTTTCCTCTCAGATGGTTCTATTCCCCATCAGGTGCAGCTGGTGGCCGTGTGGCAGGAGCTTTGCCAGAGTGACTTGAGCTTGAATCGCCAGCTGACCGAGCTGTACGACACCCTCCTGGGGACCTGGCATGCCCAGCTCCAGTGGGCAGCACAGGTGCAGTGACAGGTTCATACTGCTGCAGGGGTGGGAGAGGACAGGGTTGGGCACCCTCCGAATTCTCACAAAGCTCTGAAGAGCTCATGGCCGCGCACCCTGAGTTACACTCTGTGCCTGATTGGTGCAGGATGGGACTTGCAACCCACTTACTGTTCCTTGTCGAGCTCTTGCAGACAGGATTTGAGCTCTGGTGTTCCACCAGCAGCAAGGTTGCTGTGTTATTGGCATTAAAGCTGCTCTATCACTTTCATCTGTATCTTAAGTTAAAACTAATTTGTTGGTGTTGTAAATGTGTTCTGTTGCAAGACATTTGAAATGCCTGAATTGCTTTATCGCGTGGCCTGGAGGAAGCCCTCAGGGTCACATTGGACTGATGCATGTTGCTCTGTGTAAGATATCTGAGGGCTTCTGCTGTCACCCCTTGGAGTCTGTGTGCTTGTTTTTCTTGCCAAGAATAATGTAGGATCAAAAAAAGTTTTTGTCCTTTGGTGAAATGAAGAAATAAGTTCATATTGTTGAGCCTGTAAGAGTTTTTCATCCATGAAGGGTAAGAGATTCTTATCTTCATGTCACAAAGCCAGTGTCAGTGCAAGGCCTGTGCTGCAGAGGAGCTCAGTGTTTCCTTGAAATGTATTTTTTCTGCCTAATGATTCGATGTGACTTTCAGGTCAGATGTCAGGTTACATTTTAGCAGATATTCTTTGAACTGGGGATTGTAAGAAATTGCACGTGTGGCACAGCTCATGTCACTCAATCTCCTGTGTTACTTCTGCTTTCTGAAAAACTCTGGGACCTTTTTGATGGTAAACCCAGATTTCAAAGCAAATGAACACAGTAGCTGATGAAAAAGCCACAATAAAGGCTGTAACAAGTTTTATGCTAGTGGAGTGGCTGATTCTCAGCTGATTACAGGCTTTCTAGCCTTTCCATTGCTGACTTCTGTCTATCTGACCAGTAATTTGGCTTGTGATATAGTCCTGTTTCTTCATATTTTACTGATTCATGTTGTTTCCCAACACACCTGTGTAAACTGAGTGCTCTGTTTCAAATGCCCTCTTCTGCCAGGTGTTTTTCTAATCACTGTAGTGCCTGTGTTCTTCTGAATTCGGTTTTTGACCTGTGCCTATCTTCTAGTTTCTTGGTGGCTGTACTCAAAGCACAATGGTAAATGTGTACTGCCTTAAACTTGCAGTCAGGCTGTCCTGTGTGCTAGGTTAGCGTGGCTCTTACAGCCTTAGCAGACCTCTCCTGGGTTTTTTACCCCTTGTGAGGTGGCTCAGATTTGGAAGCTGCCTGCTGCTCTTTGTTGCTGTGTGTTCCTCTCGGGTAATGTGCTTTTGCCAGTAGCTGTTCTGCTGCCGCAGGTTTTCAAGAACCCCCATGAAATCGTGACTGTGCTGTTGGTTCAAACTCTGGGAGCTCTGGTGCCTTCCATCCCTGTGTGTCTCAGCACTGCCATGGAGAGGACGGGCCAGGACACCAAGCTGAACCAGCTGCTGGAGCTCCACGATGCCACGGTCCACTTTGCCAAGGGGTTGGAGGTAGCCATGCTGCCAAACCTGAGTAAGGCTCTGGCACTGAATTCTGTCATTCTATGCTGTCCCCTTTGTAAAGTCCCATTGTGGGATTTTGTTTAGTTTTAGGTGGAGGGAGGGATTATCTCTTCTAAGTAAAGCGCAGTTACGCGGCACTTGCACCTTTGTGTTTGTGTGTGTATCTTACACTGGAGCTATTGACACAGCACTGAGTTTCCTGAAGCAGCCGTGTCTTGAGCACACTGGCTCTGCAGGGTAAATAACATTTAGCACTTCTTCTTTTATGAGCTTTACTGTCTCTTCTGTCTCCCACATGAGGAAATGTCTCCAGGGAGGCAGCCAGACCCATTGTGAGAGATCACAAAGCAGAAAAGTTGAGGAGTTTCCTGGAACTGTCACACCTCGCTAAACAAGACAAAACCTGCTTGAAGGCTGCATCCATTGGATGCTTCTATTTGATTTTGTAGTTTTTCTGTTGCTACTGGCTTAGGGTTTAATCAAGTGACAATGCAGGGCCCAGTGTTTTTTTCTGAACTGGTGGTAGTTTATTCCCAGCAGCATCCTTAGTGTTTGATTGCAAATCTACCCTGTGCTTTCCGCTCCCTGGGACATTTGTCATTTTGGTCATGACTTGCTGAGTAATTCCTGCAAACCACACAGCAGTGAGGTGCTGTGTTTGCACAGGTTTACGCCTGCCTTGAGCTGTTGGTTATTTATAAACCCTTATGAATTTGGTGGGGCTGCTTCAAAGGCTGGCTATGGGAAAATCCAAAATTAAAGCTAATGGAGCATTCCTGATACTATGCTTCCTGTGTTTGGTTCCTCATAACATTGTCTTGAGCTGTTTAAACCCAGATTCTTACTTGATCGTGTAAATTATGATTGCTGGGCAATGTCAGGGAGTGTGACTGTGTCTGTTGTCTGTCTGGTTGCATACACGTCAGTCATCTAGCTTACTTTGTGGTTCATTACAGAAATTGTTAAAAAGGACTTGGAAAAATAATGCCAGATTCTAGAAGATGATGGAATAGGAAGACCGCTGTTGAACTGTTATCTGAGTGTGTTTAAAAAAAACCCCAAAGCCTTTATTTCCATCTCTTTTACTGTGGGGTAAGATGTTTGAGAAAAGAAATATCTCAAGAATGGAAAGGCTGGGTGACTCAGCTGAGGAGAGTCAAACCAGTTCCTTCGTGTGTATGTGAGGGGAGGGCTTAGCTGTGATTCATAGGATAATTCAGTTTGGAAGGGACCTTGGAAGATGATCTCGTCCAGTCACCTGCTCCAAGCAGGGTCTGCTGTGAGGTCAAACCGTGGTACTTGGGATACTGTTCAGTCTGGTCTCGAAAATGTCCAAGCACGGAGACAGTGCTGGCTTTGGACAGGCTGCTCCATTGCTTTCCTGTCCTCAGAGTGTAAAAGTCTTTCCCCATATCCAGGATTTAAAGTAATTTTGGTTTGCTGCAGGTTTGAGTTTGGCAAAGCTTTGTGAGAACAGCTGGTGTCCAGTTCTGATTTGAGCAATAATCATTCAGCCCTGGTTTGTGTTTGGGTTGGCAGCTCCCTGCTCAGGCATGGCACTGAGAGGCTGAGTTTGTGCTTTGTGTTCAGCTCTGGTTGATGAACACTGGCACAGTAGTGCTGAGTGAATTGAATTAGTGTCAATTATTTTAAGTGTGAACGAGGCTTTGTGATAAATGAGGATTGCCCCTGTTTGACGCCGTGGGAGTAATGTGTTTCACTTCTCAGATGGTTTCAATTCTTCTGCTGTAGGTTGGAATGTTTGATAGATTTTTGTCACCCAGGCTGTTTTGGATCAGTGAGTGATAATTTTCTTGAGGCACTTGTTGAGGTAGAACATCTTGATTTTAGGAAGCAGGTAGAGATAATAATCTTGTTTCTAAAAAAATAAAAAACCCAATCTGTGTAGTTGAGATAGAAGCTGTTGGGCAGCATTCCAAGCCTGTGCAGGCAACATGCTCTAGCGGAAGAACTACTGCATGTAGCTTGAAATGAGGCTTTTAGTAGCATATTCATCTCTTTGTAGACTAAACATCTGATTCTTTGTAGAGGAGCAGAACCTGGTGAAAGTGATGGAGCTGGTGGAAGCGGTGTATGGTCCTTACAAGCCCTATCAACTCGAGTATGGAGACCTGGAAGAAGAGAATCTCCTCATCCAGATCAGTGCAGTGCCCTTGGTAATGTACCAGTCTTTGCTCAGCTGTACAGGGAGAGGCTGAAGCTTCCACTAAATACGGGGTTCTTTGTCATAGTTACTGCTCTCTTTCCTCCTCTCCTGTTTGGTTGTATTTCCTTGTTTTTGTAGAAGATTCTGCTGTTGGCAGAACTGTTTTTCCTTGAGGACCCAGTGAACACAGGGTTTGGCAGCCTGGCTGTTGTTACAGTCCATGGGCAGGAGGGTGGAAGCACCAGCATGGTTCTGCCTTAGGAGTTTCACAAGAGCGGAGGATACCAGAGAACACTGTGTTACACAAGGTGTGTTTTCTCTAATGCCTGGAAGAAGAGTCAGGCTCAGCTTTGTTGCTACTGTTGTTATTTAGGAGCATTGGGAAGTGATTGATTGTGTCCAGGAACTGAACCACTCAGTCAACAAACTCTTCATTCTGGCTGCTGGAGCCATCGACAACTGCGTCAAGCTCACGGATGGCCTGGGGGTGTGTGGGCTGCTGAAGGCCCTGAAGGCCCTGTTCTCAAAGTAAGGTACCTTTAGGTACGGTTGCATTTATCCCAAGCGAGTAGTGAGTGTGCACTTTGTGGCCAAGGACTTTGTAGTTTCTGGAAAACGGCTGAGAGGAGAAAGTGTCTCTGACTGTACCATGAATCATTAATATCCCTCTTGCTGCTTTATTCGAGCACAGGCTGTTTTCTAGAGGAAAAATGGAAGATTTTATGGCTAAATCAAAGACTTACCAGCTGTTTTCTATTGTGGTTGGGTTGAGTTTTCATTTTAATAAATACTTTTGAAGGAGAGAATGTTTCCCAAAACAAAATAAGGCAAATTAGGCTAATGAAAATAGATCTCAGTGGGAAAATAAGTCTGGACATTGAACTTGATGATCTTGGATGTCTTTTCTAACCTTATTGATTCTATGAATACACAGTCACTGGGACAAGTGACCTCACATTCAGAATCTGCCTGTAAGTGTGAGATACCCCATGGACTGAGGTTCACTCTTAGTTCTTGTCTTAAAGTATCACTTTCCTATTCCTATACTGATTAACTCCTTATTCCTTCACGATACTGAAGGAGCTGCTCACAAGCTATGAATCAGGTATTGCTGCCCTGTGGGAAGGGGGAAGAGGAAGGCACCAGTCTCTGATCTCACCTTCTTTATAGGCAATTACAGAGCAATGTACATGCCTCCAGCTTATGGGCATTATTAAAAAGAAAATGGGGGTGTGTAGAAAACAGAATGTTCTTTTTATCCATGTTCTCATCTGGGGAGTAGCTGAGAAAACAAATTCATGAGATTGTTGTCACCATGTTCCTGGAGTAAGGGCCAAGTGATGTTGGAGTAGCAGGAGCCTTATAAACTTTTCCTGGTCTTTCCTAGGAGATGGTCAATGTAGTGGTAACTAAAATGTCTTTCTCCTTCCTTTTCACGGGCAGGTAGAGCTCCTGGTAATCCACATGCAGGAAATTGAGGCAGCCACACAGCATCTTTTATGCTCCTTGTCTTCTGGTCTAGGCTTCAATGGGCTAAGGCTGATCAGTTCTTCACATCCACCTGTTTGGAGTGGAACCAGAGTGTCTCTTCTGTACTCCTTTTAGTATTTCTGGTTCTTGTTTGGCCCTCGCAGAGGACAGACTGAGCAAATCATAGGACATGTCTTTGTGCTGCTCTCCAACCTGTTCTCTTGTGCTGGTGCTTCTCTCTGCTCCATTTCTTACTACAGGTATACATCTGACTTTACAAACACACTGCAGTCTATACGAAAGAAATGTAAACTGGATGATGTCCTGGCAGATTCCCTGTTCCAGGAGGACTGGACTGCATTCCAAAACTCTGTCCGGTAAAGGGTTTGGGGTTTTTTTTTCCTGTCTGGCTCAGAGCTGATTTTTGTATCAAAGCTGAAAGGGAACTACTTGGGGTCAGTTTACACAAGTTCTCAGTACAGAACACAGGGCTGAGCTCACTGTGCTGCAGTGCTTCTGGGAGCTCCAGTGTCAGTGATGGGTTTCAGGTTGCTCCTGGTGCAGGGAGGGCTGTGGGGCTCCCCACCCTCCCTGAAGCAAGGCTGCATCCCATATCACTTGTAAAATTAGCAGCTCTTAGAATTTTCCCACTGACACTGAGCTGATGTTTCCCATGATGGCAAGAAGTAGCATGTGGATGAGGCCACTGGGCAAAAAAATCAGTGTGTTAATAAATGGATGCAGAGTTAATCACCGAATTGACTCTTGACAGATGTGTGGACTGTAGTTTGGTTATGGCATTTCTTAATTACTTGATGTGGGTCTGAGATGGGTTCTCTGAGGGGGGGTCTGGCACCATCTGCCTCAAATCTCACAGTGTGTTTTTGTCTTGTTCTTTCCCAGGATAATTTCCGTTTGTGGTGAGCTTCTTCATCAGTGTGGAGACTTTGAGCAGCAGCTGGCCAACAGGTGAGCACTGCTGACCTTACTTCATGAGCAGTCAGCGTGGGAACCAAGTGGAAAGAAAACAAACCCCGAGGTGCTTTGGTTGCATAGACCATGGAGGGAAAGCCACCACTGATTCCCCCTCCCCATCCTTTGACATGTCAGAGATGGGGCATAGGCTGTTGCGCTCAGTCGTGTTCCCTGAGACAGTCCCAAGAATCCTGTTCCTTGGATACCTGGCTGGCCACCAAGGGGCTGCTAGATGGGGGTCAGGAAGGAATTTTCCACCAGATCAAATTGGCAAGATTCTCACCCTTGTGACATGGGGCATGAATCACGTGCTGAAATGAGTGTAGTGTGCCTTAGCTGATGGATTCCCTGTAACCTGAGGAGTGTAGGCACAGGCAGCATGTAGATCTCACTACTGCTTGTTGTAAGCAGTGCACTGCTCAGCCTGTGGTTCCTTGAAATGCTCGGTGTGACTTGAGTAGAGCACAGCCTGCAGTGCTGGGTGGGGCCCTGCTGCCCTCGTGTTCCCAGAGCACAAACCCCTCTGTCCCCTCAGCACTTCTGCAGCCGGTGAGTTGCACAGTAGATGTGAGGATTGGCTGCAATTGGAGTCTCCATCAGTGAATGCTCTCCTTCAAAGTCACTCAAGGGCAGTGCTGGTCCTTGGGCCAGCATGAGGACAGGACTGCCGAGTACAGAGGATTCTGCTGGTGACTTTTGTGTACTTGTTTTTAGGATTTTGTCAACTGCTGGG
This sequence comes from Rhagologus leucostigma, assembly GCA_013397725.1. NCBI lineage: Eukaryota > Metazoa > Chordata > Aves > Passeriformes > Rhagologus > Rhagologus leucostigma. The sequence continues at coordinate 1,195,231 of VZTD01001486.1, read as the reverse complement.
AAGTATCTCTCGGACTCCTACAGCCCTTGTAGTTTTTCTGGCTTTCAGGACACCAGTTCTGCAGAAAAGAAGAGCTCCATAAAAAATCCCTGGCAGGAATACAATTACCTCTTGAAGGAGAATCCATCTGAATATGCCAGCCTTATGGAAACGCTTTACACTCTAAAGGTAGCCCTGGTGCCTGCGGAGCCAGCCTCTACCACAGTGTGCTCTTGGGCCCATATTTGGTAGATGAGACCTGGATTCCCCCACCATTCTGATGACTTTTCATGCTGAGCTGCAGCCTTTCCATGGGCTGTGTTCTACAGAGACACTGATAGATAGAGGGATGAAATGTGCAAACCCAGGAAGTCTGGACTCGTTCCATCTCTCCCCAGATCCTGGCTCTGTTTTGTGAACATGCCCTTATCAGCTCAGGCAAGGGAGATTTTATCACAGGAAGCATTGGGAAGTTTGTGTTGGAGCCATCTCAAATTCTGGAGCCCACACACCACCTTCAGAAGGCTTTCTCTGCCACTTAGGCTCTGCTGCCATGTCCAGTCTGAAACAATTCTGCAGGATCATTCATGCATGGATCTGTGAACAGGGTAGAATGACTTCAGTTATCTTCTTACGGATCTAAGTTATGTTTGCCATCGTTGGTCACATGGAATAGTGAATTCAAGGTTATGAGTTTTATTTCCTCAAAATGTTTTGATTTCTTTTGCACTTGGTTTACCTGCAACTTCTGCGGTTCTGCCTTCAGTGTCATGTGTTTGACTTTAAACCTTGACTAAACTGTCCAGTTCCACAGGTGCTCTTCAGGTAGAACTCAATTCCATGTAGGGCATCAGCTGTGCCCTTTGAGTAAAAAGCAGCTTTGCCGTCTTCTCTGCAAGTTTCTCAGTATCCAGCATGTGCCAGAGCCTGTGGTGGCTGGAGTGTGATGCTGATTCCTTGTCCTGCAGTTCAGGGAGCACTGGCAGTTTCTATCTTGAATAACTGCTTGGAATAGGTCATTCCAAAGGGAACAGGCTGTGCCATCACAGAGGAAACCTCTGCTGCACAAGGATGGCCTCATAAAACCTCTGCAAGCATGTTAACACAGCCCCTCTGTGGCCACTTCAATGGTTTGTGTATGTAAATGTTTTTCTCTCTCTGTGTCAGGAGAAAGGCACCAGTAACCACAACCTGCTGTCATCGTCGCGAGCGGCCCTGAGCCGCCTGAACCAGCTGTCCCATCACCTGGCCTTCGACTCAGTGTTCCTGCGCATCAAACAGCAGCTGCTGCTGGTTCCCAGGATGGAGGTGGGCAGTGGGGGCCTCGGGCTAAGCTGAACAGGCAGGGTTTACCTTGGGTCGGCACTGCTTACCTTTCTCCTGCTCAGAATGGTTCTCTCTGGTGCCACATTTCTCCCACGAGCTGCAGGCAGCGGAACAGTTTTCCTTCCCTCATCCACAGCCTTTGCAACACACAGGTGTTTGAAGGCTCTGGTGTTTGTTTGAGGTGTTGCTTTTCTAACCCGTGTGAGCATGTTTCCCACAGGGAGCTGGGTGGGAAAAGGGTGGGTGTTTTGGGCCTGGGGAACGACATGGGAAACAGTTTTCTCACCATCTGTGTTCTGCTGTCTAGAATCCCTTGGGTAGTCACAGTTCTTATTGTTGGGTCACCCCTTTCTAAAATACTGACATGCTTCATGCTCTGGGAAGTCTTCGATTCATCCTGCCTTACACTTTCTGCTTTACAGGGCTGGAGTTCTGGTGGCATTGGCGAGACCCTGACAGATGACCTGCCAAACTTCAGCCTGACCCCTCTGGAATATATCAGCAATGTAAGAGAACTGAACTGCCTTTCTGCTCTTGAAAACAAATTGCTGGGAACACTCCAGAGAGCAAAGATTTGCTTGGAGTAGCAGTTCTCTGTACAGGTCTTTCTTACCATGAGTGTTTCAGTGACTGCTTCTCTGACCTTGTGAAAAACTATTTCTCGTACCAAGTGTAATGATGCACAAGAGCCAATTTGTAGGTGAGTGAGTGGCTGTCAGGCTCGGCTCTCTGCTTTCAGGTGTATTTACTGCAGGTGACTTTTTCTCTAGTAAAGGACTTGCCTCTCATTTGTTCAGTGACTCACCTTTTGGTGCTTTTGTTCTAGATTGGGCAATACATTATGTCTCTTCCTCTGCACCTTGAGCCATTTGTCACTCAAGAGGATTCTGCTTTGGAACTGGCATTACATGCTGGAAAACTGCCGTACCCCCCAGAGCAAGGTAGGGTGAGACCAAAGGCTTGGAGTGTCTGGGGAAAGCTTTCCCATCCTGCATTACACAGGTGGGGTGTGTTACAGTGACAAAACTATTGGAGATCCCTTTCCTATCACCCTGTTTCTTCCAATAATTCTTTGGTAAAACCCAGGAGGAGCCTCTAAATAATGAGTAAAACTTGGTTTTGTTTCATTCAAACTAGAAGCTTTGGCTTGATCTGTGTGTTTGGCATTCATTAAAATGGTAATTTGGGGTCTGAAGAGTTCTGTTGGGTTTTGGCTCCTGTTCGTGCTCCAGGGGGCTGGTTTTACCTGCTGTGTCACTAATCCTGCTGCAGGTAATACCAGTAGCCACCTAGTGCCTCTCCCTGCAGATTGGCAGTGTACCTGATGTGTTGGGCTTGGTCTCTTTATCGTGTTACTGTTTCCACAGACAGTGAAGAAAGCATAGAACTTGGTATTCACAGTCTTCCTGGAACCTTCCAAAAATATGCTCTTTAGTTCAGGCTTTTGCATTACTATTATGTCCCTTAAAGCATTTACATGTTTTAATGGCTCGGTAATTTTCAAAACACTGATGAACACAGATGCCTTTAGGGCTGGAAAAAATCTCCTGTGAATCCTTGTCACTGCCGTGGTTTGCAAACTGCTCCTGGAAGAGGATCCTGTAGGAGGTGCCCAGCAGTGCCCCATCCCAGCTGATCGCCCATCAGCCCTTTGGAAGTGACTTACCTGGAGAGTAATCCAGGGGAGTGTTTTGGGTCTGGAGCTCATGTCGGTGCTGCTCAGTACAGGGAGAGAACATCACTGCTTAGATTACTCCAAAACCAGCTGATAGACTCTGACTATCTCGATGTCCTGTGGAAGGAACAGTTCAGACATTATTAACCAGTTAGGATTATGTGTGGTACAAACCCAGCCAAGGCGGGTCAGTGTGCTGGCAGCTAACGGGGGTTGTCTGTGCAGGAGATGAGCTGCCCGAGCTGGACAACGTGGCTGATTACTGGCTGGGCTCCATCGCCAGAGCCACGATGCAGACGTACTGCGAGGTCATCCTGCAGATCCCACAGCTCACGCCACACTCCACCAAGCAGCTGGCCACGGACATCGGTGAGCACGGGCACGGGGTCCTGGGCACGGCTCACGTCACGCACGGGCTGCTCTGTCACCGTTCCTACCTGTGTGGTAGATTCCAGCCACACTGCTGGTGCCTGTGGGTGGAAGCTCTTGGTGACAGAATTCCCTCTGTCATCAAGAACAAGGGTATCTTTCATTTCACAGTGTCTCTTGCCAGTAAAATACAAATTTTTTCTTAATTTTGCAGATTACCTCATAAATGTGATGGATGCCCTGGGCCTCCAGCCCTCGTGGATGCTGCAGAACATTGTAACTCTGCTGAAGGCCAAGCCAGAGGAGTTTCGCCAGGCTGCCAAGAGCCTGCCCCGCCGGATGGCCGCTGGCATCGCGGCCATGAGGGGCCTGGAGGGTTAGCTGTGCCCTCTCTGCCTCTGGCATCGCTGCCACGAGGGGCTCAGAGTGCCAGCTGTGCCCTCCCTTCTGCTGGCATCACTGCCAGGAGGGGCTTGGAGTGCCAGCTGTGCCCTCCCTGCTGCTGGCATTGTGGCCATGAGGGGCCTGAAGGGTCAGCTGAGCCCTCCTTGCCACTGGGCCCTGCTCAAGGACTCACCTCCTCAGACTGGTTTTCATTTCTGCAAGGACAGTGAAAAGATCTCTGGGGACTAGGGGAATTTATTTCAGAGTAACTTTTAATAAATGTTTTTGTCTAGGAAAGACTTGTTCCATTTTTCCATCTTTAGAAATAAGGAAAGATGTCCTACAGCCAAATTTACCAAAAACTCTCTGGATGACCCTGAGTAGACTGAGGAGTGCTGGAAGTGTTCTGCCAGGTGCTGTAGAGTTCATGCTTTGTGGCAGCTTTTTTGGAGAATTTAATCTACTGTGTCCAAGATGATGGGGCAGATGCAGCACAGAGGGGGCTGCCTGTAGGCAATGGCCACTGCTCAGGGCTGTTGTAAATACAGTCAGGAAGGGTCTCTTCAGTTGGCAGTTGAAACTTGATCAAGCTCAACTCTGAGAATGAAACCAGCTTTGTAGGTTGTTCCTGGTGCAATTTCAGTATTCTACTGAGAGCCATGAAGTTTGTGAGGCATTTAAGGAAAGTGGTGCTTTCTTGTAGAATTTATTACCATTTGTTACGTAGATTTTTGTCAAACAGCTGGTCTAGCCTTAGTGTGCTCTCCTGAGAGACAGTGGGGTGGAATACAGGGAGATCCCAAAATTGGAATGCCAGCTGAGTCTCCAGCACCTGCACTGCTGCTGCAGCAGGAAACCCATTTGCTCAGCTGGGCTTGGGTCTGCTGTGGATCTGGCTGGGACAGAGCTGGAGCCAAGCACCTGAGACACTTCCCACTTTTATGAGTTCCATGAGCCAGCTGTGACTGGAATGGTGAGCTGTCCCTGTCCTGCAGAGAACACTCTGTTCCCTTCACTCTTGGTGTAAGGAGGGTGAATCTCGCCAGCCGTGCCTCCTCCCACCCTTCCTCTGCTGCGACACTGCTGGGGAGGGTTCTGGGGCTGTTCCTTGTTTACTGCTGTTGGCCTGGGCAGGCACCCAGCTGGGGCTGAAGGCACGAGGACAGGGGGAGCAGCCTGGGACCTGCTGCCCATCCCAGGGACCTGTTGTCTGTTGGCGAGAATGTGAGGGGAGATTCTTACTTTCAGCATTCCCCATCATTTAAGCAGTGGGCTCTGTGTGTTCCGGTTTTACACTCTTGAATCCTTTGGAGGCCTTTGCCAAGGATGACACTGCATACACTGAGCACTGATTCAGGAGGGGAGGGTGTCAGGTTCTTGTTTCCCACTCAGCTGTGACATGGGATCAAGTGCCATCACTTTACAAGAGCTCTCCTGTGGGAAAGGAGGCTGTGCTTGTGGGTTTGTGGTGCTCAGAGAGGGAAACGTTCCGTTAGGGAGACAGCAAGGGAGGAGACAGGAAAAGTCTAGGACAGCTTGTAAGAGCTGGTTTCCTCTGTCTTTATGAGTGTCTTTGCTGCCTGTTGTGTGCCTTGTCGCCACTCAGGTGGGTTTAGGTGCTCGCTGAGCTCAGGCTGTACCAGAGCGAGGTGGTTCTGTACAGAACAGTGTGTTTGGGGGCTGTTCGTCCTTCTCCCTTCATACGAGGACCAGCTGAGGGAGAAAGGGCGGGGACAGAGAGTGGATGTGTTAAGGAGGTGCTCCCCGAATTTGGATTCAGTGAATTTTGAACACAGAATTCCTTTGTGGGGCAGAATCAGCCATGCTGGTGGCACCTCGGCTGTCAGATTGTCCCCCAGTTCTTCTGTCCTGCTGCTGGTGGTCATCAGCAACTGGACCCACAATTTCCACCACTGCCGAGGGGCTGGAGGGACCCAGGGCATGCTCTGCCCAACAGTTCTGCACCAGAGCACCCTGTGCTCAGGGAGCTTCCTATGCAGAAGGATCCTGGACCCCCCTCTCTGCAGCCGTCCCACACTGGGCGCTGTGCCCAGAGTATCGTGTTCCTGGGTGCGTGATTTAACCACACGATTGTGCTTCCTCTTGAACTTTTGCAAAACTACTTCAGCAAGGCCAGTCCTGGTGGGTTGTGATGGGCTCCTGGGAAAGCTCCTGGGGGCCGGAGCTGGCTGGGGCCGGGTGAATGCACTGCCCCACTTGGCTCAGCCCCACAGGGACCACCAAAGGCCCCGGCTGCCCTCACATCAGGGTGAGCACAGTATATTCTCTTCCTTGCAAGCCACTGCCATCAACCTCTTGCCAGCACTGGACTGCCCCTGCTGCCAGCAGGGAAGATAAAGGCAACTTTTAAATCAATTTTTTATTATTGCAAGAATGGTAGTTAAACAGGCTCGTGCTTCCTCCCACCTGAGTCTCTGTGGAGTCTTATCCTTGGCACACACCAACAGTTCTGCCCACCTGCACCATGAGTGGTACAAACCCTGGGCAGCAACACAACAGGGCACCCAGGGGCTCCAGCAGTGAAGGGAAAGTTCAGCTTTTGCTGTTTCCATTGTAGTTGTTTGGGATGGAAATTCTGCAGCCTCAGAGGTCAGAAGTAGCTTTGGTCCCATCCCAAGGCTCTGATCCATGGTATGGCACAGCTGCAGCACACACTGTGCCACATCTCTGCAGCCAAGAGTGCTGGAGAAGGGGATAGAATGAGAGAGTCTTTAAGGTCCCTTCCAACGCAGACTCTTCTAGGGTTCTGTGATCTACCAGGCCGTGACCTTGCATCCGCTGTCAGGACGTCCTGTCCTCTCCCTGCCACCACCCTGCTCTGCTCACTGAGAATTGCTTCCCACCCACCTGGTAATGAGAAATGGTGACATGATTTTACAGCAATACTGAGGTACACAAGCTCTACACACTAAAGCCAAAGCCTAACTCTGTGAGGTTTATTGCAGGGTTTATTAGGCAGAGCTTCCTCCCAGCAATCAGTCATAGGAGAGGACAGCTTGGGCTTTTAATTCCCTCCTAATTTTGACAGATGGTTGCCCAGCAAGTGCCACACAGCACAGCAGTGGCTGGCAGGAGCTGACAGGGCACTCTGCTCACTTGGTCTCCGCGTCGCTGTCGGGACCGAGGACATTGAGGGGCTGCACGCGCAGAGAGTCGTAGTTGGGCGGGGGGGTGCCAGGCTCGGGGGGCAGCACCTCGTCCCTGGGCAGAGCCCCTGTGGCCTCGTGCTGGAAGCCCAGGTTGGTGTGAGCCTCCACCAGCTCCGACACCGTTGGGGGTACGTCCGGGTACCGCGCCCGCGCCCGCTTCTGCTTCAGGCCTTTGCACCAGCCGATCACGTTGATGATGGTGATCCACAGTGAGTCAATGATGATCTCCCCAAACTCAATGAGGCACAGCACCGAGCCCCCCATCCAGAACCCAAACTGGCCTCCCAGACTCGACAGCAGCCAAACGATCTGCGGGAGGAGAGCGGAGTGAGCTAAGGAAGTGGAGCCCCTCAGATGTGCCCCACCCCGATCCATCATCCCGTGTGCCACTGCTGACATGGGTGATGCCCCTGCACCTGGGACCGGCCTGCTGGGTCCCCTCCTGTGCTGGTGCTGCCCTGCAGGGCTGGGGCAAGGATGGGAGGTGGAGTGGGGGAAGGAACTGAGGGCTGTGAACCAGCAGGCAGAGGTGGCTTCATCCACTTCATTACAGCAGATGTGTGAAATAGCAGCCTCGAGAGATGTGACAGACTGTCCCCCAGGGCACTGAGCCCTGCCTGTCCCAGCTGACTGGCTCCTGTGCCTGCCCTGCCAGAAGGGCTGAGATGGGCACTCACCGTAGTGGCAGCTGACTCCGAGATGGTGCGGTAGTTGTACTCCTGGAAGTAAATGTTCAGCTTGATGATCCCATTCCTGTAAAGAACAAAACCCACCTCAGTGAGGAGCTGGGCTGTCAATGTCCTGCACCTCTGCTCCAGCCTGACTGTGGGACGGACAGACACCAAGATGTGAATGTGAAGTGACAAATATTATGACATGGGAAGTGTCCTTAATGCTGATTTTACTTAACTGCATGTTTGAGTTTGCCTGACCCAGTTTGCAGCTCTGGAGAGCAGAGAACATGCCTTTTGGATCTGCTTTCTGTATGTCCCAGGCAGACCTGCTGCAAACCTCGTCCTCCCTGCGCATTCGCGCACGCGTGTGCTGGCCCGGCGCCAAGGCTCGTGTCAGGCTGATGTTAACAGGCTCAGCAGAGAAGATAAAGTGGTTGTTCCTTTCACTCACCTGTCCAGAGTCACATTTGTTGACATATCCCTTTCATAAGACAGAATATGGAAAATCCAGTCCTAGGAAAACAAAATCTGTTCAGAAAGAGTAGAGGCATCCTGTACTCCCGAAGAGCACGAGCCCTGCAGGTGCCCTGCCCCGTCCCAGGCAGCTCTGGCCCCGTGTGCAGGTGGAGGGGGATGCTGTGGAGCTGAGCAGGGCAGCTCTGCCTCAGCAGGGCCAGTGGGTGCTCCTTCCCTGTCCCATGGGAAGGCCCCCCTGCCCTTTCGGGGTGTGGAAGGTGGACTCAGCCTTGGGCTGACAGTGGAACTCAGACAGAACCCCAGGAGGGAGGAGCCACTGTGGGGGAGTCCCTCCTCCTGCCTCACGCCCTGGTGCTGCTGCTGGTTTTCATGTGGAAAATATGGACTTTAGCAGAGGTGCTTTGACCTGGACACCAGCTCTGAGAATAGCGAGTGTCCGTGTGCCCGGGAACAGGGAACCATCAGTGTCTGTTACACACCAAGGAATCAGGGTTACCTCAGAGGCTTCTGATGGCCAGTCCGCCATGGAGATGGTCATTTTGTACTGCGTGTCACTGGAGGGAAGAGGGAGAGCATTAGTATGGAGATTTCCCCTCCTCTGAAGTCTCTGGAACTTCAGTTCTCACACAGCAAACCAGCCCTGCAGGGTTTGCTGCCCTTTTAGGAAAGTAAGGACTGATGTGAGCCAAAATGTAGGATCCCTCTACCCCCACAGCAACCAGATCAGGCTCAGGTACTCACTTGCATGTTTCTTTACAGGAGTCAATGCAGATCTGTCGCTGTTTTATGCTGGATCTCAGCAAGGAATAGCAATATGCTGTTTGGTGAAAACAAAGTATCTGTTTAGATAAGGACCCACTTACTGGGTTATATCAGTTTCATTTATCAAAATAAATATTAGGTATGACCCCCCTGCACAGATTTGCCATCTTCCCTTTCAACTTTCCCTTCCTTGAGAAACTTGGGCAAAACATTCAGGCAATTTAATAATAAATTAAACTGTAACTTTCTGAAGACAGTTTTTATAGAGCCAGCTTGCCCAGGGTGGTATTTTTGGCAGAGCCCTGGCCTCTGCCAGCATAGAGCTGTGCCACCCCAGGGGAGCACTGGACCCTCCATTGCCCCTGCCAGGGGACCCAAAATTTTGGGTGCAGAGGCCTGGCGTGATACCCTGTGTTCTCTCTCTTTGGTGCCCAAGGACTCTCCCAGCACACAGCCAAGACCAAGGTCTGGCCCCTTCTCCCCAGCACTGGCCCAGGTGGCCACATCCCACAGGGAACAGCCGTGCACGAGCTGCAGGGACAGGGCAGATCCCACTCCCGCCCCGGCCCCAGAGGCCGCCGTGAGCTCTTACCCCAGCCTGGGTTATCCTCGTTGTTGCAGTAATTCACCCCTTCAGGTAAAGGGAACATATAGTGGCCACATCCACAGATCTCGACCATGTGGTTTTGGAAACAGGAGCGCAGGCAGGCCTGGAGAGGGAAGAGGCACGCTTAGACTCAGGCTGAGCCCTCGGGCAGCTCTGCACTGCTGGCATGGCACTGGCACTCGGAGCCCCTTGGCTCCCAGGAATTCCCTCTCTTTTGTACTGAACAGAAGACTTTGGGGCTGCAGACGGAGAGGGATGAAGGTGCAGGGGAAGCAGGGGCTGCCAGAGCCTGTCTCTGCCCAGAACCTCTTCCAGCCTTGCCGGGCATTGGAATTTTTAAGGCCACTCACGGGAGCTGCCCGTGGGTGAGACCTCATGGGAAATGGAGGGAGCTCAGCGCCTGCTCCCACTCACGTAAGAAACTGCTCTTTTTTCAATGATTTTAGGGCTTCATAGAAGTAATATCAAGCTTCCGAAAGGGAATACAAATGTTCTGTTCTACCACACACATGGCTGTTCTCTCCAGGCTTTACACAACACTGACAAAGGGCTGGTGTTACACTTTAAGGCCAGGAATTTCCAAATCCTTCAACGTAAAGAGCAGACATATGAATGATCTTCTCTGTGCAGCTGCTGCTCTTCCTGGGAGGATTGTGGCTGCAGCTCCAGCTGCAGCACTGCCATTAGCTTGGTGAGGCGTGAAGTTCATCATCTGAGATTGGAGTGGGATTCTGCGTGAGGCAGCACAAAGCAATAGCAAAGTCTATGAGAAGATAATTAAATTTAACAGTTGTGGGTAGAACAAGCAGAGAATTTCTGTGTGATAGGAAAGGTCCACAGAGTGCAGAGCAGTCAGGGAGTGATGGAAGAGCCTGGTTTTGCTGAGAGGGCTCTGAAGTGGCTTTACGTGGACACAGAACTCCGTCAGCGTTTGCACTTCTAGGGAATAATGCAATCCTCCCGAGTGTTTGCTTAAACCTTATACAAGCATCTTCAAAAGTTGGGTAAAGTGGTCCAGTTGTTATTATATTATATGAAGGTAGAAATATAAAACCGCTGCCAGCCCAAAGCCCTCTCGATCTCTGGGTGCATCTATGAATCACCCCAAATGCTTTGGGTGTTTCCCTCATTATCGGATCGCACCCTCAAGAGCTGCTTCTCTCTCTAGTACAGCCTGTTACAAATTAACCCGTGCTTAGTGTTTGCACTCGAATTTTCTACAGATTCAAGGTTTACAAACACTCAACTTTCTCATCCCAGTTTCAGAGTGATGAAGAAGCAAAGGGCAGTTTTGCTTCCTGTACAAACCAGCTGCATTTTCAGGGTGAAAAATTACTTAATCCTCCCAAAGAGAAAAAAGTTAAAGATCATAGGAGTGTTCAGAGGGAGAACCTCTCCTTTGTATTCCTCTCCTGTCAGGGGTAAACATCACTTGTGTACACAAAACACGAGTTCCTGAGAAGTGTCACTTTGACATTGTCTCAGCAGAAATTTCCCAGCACTTCAGTGATCAATCTTACAGAACCATGTGGGGCTTAGGTCAGATATTAGGAAAAATTTGTCATGGAAAGGGTTGTAAAGCATTTGAACAGGCTGCCCAGGGCAGTGGTGGAGTCATCAGCCCTGGAAGTGTTCAAAAACCATGTGGATGTGGCATTGTGGACATGGTTTATCAGTGAGCATGGTGGTGGTGCTGTGTTGATACTTGGACTTGATGATCTTCAAGGTCTTTTCCAACATTAAAGATTTTATGATTTTATGATTCCCCAGTGCCCTGCATGATGGCCAAAGATTTAACTGCTTTGATGATTTTTCCTAAAGAGTTTTGATTTAAAAGGGTGTTTTACCTGTATGGAGTAGGTGGTGTTATACTGGCTGTAGAGGTTTTTGACAGGGACGTCGGAGCCATTCATGGTGCAGTCGCTGTAGGGATAACCCATTCGCTCCAGCTCATCCTGGAAAGAAACCCGAACACCAAACTGTGGTTATCACTTCTCCACAGGTCCCTGTGCCAGTTTTCCAGAGGCTCTGTAATTCCTGTGATCCCAGCTGGCTTTGGTAAAAATGAAAGTCAGCAGTGGCAGAGCTGAAGAGGCTGCAGCCCCTTCCCTGGGTGGATCCAGGCAGGTGAGGGTGTTCAGGGGCTGGCAAAGCAGCTTCTGACATGCTGGAGAAAGGCAACTATGACCTGAGCCCAATATTCCGGCCTCAATAAAGCACTTTGCCAGGACAGTTACATAAAGTCCTCCATAAACCGCTCCAGCCCCAGGCAGCTGTGTACCTTGTCTCCTTTGGTTTGAGCCAGTTCAGCCAAGACTTAAAGCAAACTTGGTTTTGGTCCCATCAGATAACATTATTCTCAGACAATCTGCTCCCGAGGAATGCCACACATACCACCAGCACTCCAATGGACGTTTCTGTCCCAGGCATGGCGTAGATGCCCTGATCCTTGAGGAAGGGGAAGCTCTTCTGTTGATGCAGCATGAGCCTGGCCCCAGCGGCAGAGGACAGGTAGGGAATGTAGTCCTGCTGGCTGATGTCCAGAATCAGCTTCAGCCCTGGGACACCAGACAAAACACTCAGACAGGAATAGTACTGGAAGGTGAGGCTTTGGGGAAAAAGGGAGTCTATTTTCTTCTCCCTGTTCCTTGGGAAGAGCCAGGGTCTGGCTGCCATGGGCAGCCTGACCTGTGCAGGAACACTTATGGTGGTAAATGCCCAGAAAGGCAATAGCTGGGAAGAGTCAGGTGCTGCCTCAGATATTTCAAATATCCAGAGGATGCCCTTCTGCTACGTGTAACATCTGTAGTCACTTTTTTTCTGTGTGGCACATTTTCCATTTGGGGGTCATCCCCTTCTGCAAAGCCTCTGTTCCCTGTTGCAGTGCTCCAGTGACAGAGGGATCATAAATCTGTCCGGAGTGACAGAAATGGGCACTAAGAGACGGACCCCTCACAACTGCCCCTCCAGCCCCTCCTCCACAGCAGAGCGCTCCCTTACCAAACTCGGCCCCGGGGTTGGAAGAATTCAAAGCCTCTTCATCCATGCCCCAGTTAAAGATGTAGCAGTTACCATGGTCTGGGTGGTAGATTTGGGTGAAATTCCTGGAAGAATCATACACATAAAACTGTGACTCTGGGGAGGACTAAAGGGGTGTGACATAAAGCAGATGGTGGGCCCAGCTCAGCAGCTGTGCTGGGGCTCACCTCCCATTGTCTCATTTGCTGAACACCTGTACAGGGACTACAGCTGATACCACTTCAATCCATCTGTTTTTGAAAAAAAGGCAAGGCAAGGCACAGCTGTCTGCTGGGACACGGCCCTGAGGACAGCACTCGTTCGGGATGGAGAGGAACATTTGTCATACAGGTAAGAGGAACAATTGCTCAGTCTGAGCTGTGGTTACAGGTTTGTGCTGGCATTATAGCTCGTGTTTGATAGCAGTTCTCAGTCACCCTTGTTGCAGAAGGGACACTGCAGAAGGGACAGGGCTCCCCACAGCCTGGGGTGCTGCTCTGTGCTCCCCTTTCTCAACACTGGAGATAGGAACTCGGGATTCATAGGAAACAAAGCTGGATAAAATGCATTTCTCAGAGCCTTGTGCAAAAAGGGAGGGGGGCTGTAACTGGGGGCCTTTGCTGCTGGATACCTTATCACTGGATACCCTGGGTGCTGCTAGTCTTGATATGTCATGAGCAAAACAGCCCATCCAAAATGCTAACTCAGCCAGCACTGTTCCAAAATAATGCTTTTCAGCCAGGATCACATCCAGAAAACCTCTGGGAAGTGTTATTAGAGCTGAGAATCAGCAGCAGTCTCATTATTAGCTGATACATACCTCAAAAAGAGAAAAGAACCTGCCCTGCCATGCCATTAGCATGCTGTTCATTCCTGCTGGGACAGAAAGGAGCAGGGAGCTCACGTGCACCTACTTGTAGTTGCACGGTTCGGCCCCGTAGAGACACGCCAGGATCATGTCCTCTGCCTGGTAGCCCATCCTGATCCTCTCCTGCAGTGGGACCTTGGAGAGGATGGAGGTGGACTGCAGGATGTACCACTCGGTCACCGCCTGCGCCGCGCTGGTGAAGTTCCTGTACGTGCAGTTGTCAGAGCCCGGATGGCTGCACTGGGGACACAGAGCAGGCAGGTCTGAGCCCTCGGGGAGATGGCAGGGGCCGTGGTGTGACCCCCCCTCCCCATGTGCTCGTCTGGATGCCAGCCCTGCCTGCAGCTCCCAGGAACGGAGAGATTCAGCCTGACGGAGCCACGAGCCGGCTGTCACACTGCACTACAGGGTCCTTCCCCAGGGACATTTCCCAGCTGGGCAGGTTATACATCAGCCCCAGGGTGACCTCCACAAGCTAAGAGAAAATGTCACTTTTGGGCCAATTCTTTAGGGCTGGAGTTGCCCCAGCTCCCGAGGTCTGCTCAGGCAGGGTCCCTGGAGCCTCCACGGGAGCAGGGGCAAGGGCTTGCAAGACCACTATGTGCCTCTGCACTGTGGACTGCAGCAGGAGAGGGGTGGGAGCAGCAGCCACAGCCTCTCCCTGGCATTTTGGGTGCCTGACCCAAGGAAGGGGTGAAGGTGTCTGGGAGCCTGCATGGAACACCCCTGCCCTGGCTCTGCTCTAGGCTCAGCCTGCAGCAGGGGCTGGGTCTGGGCACAGCCAGACCAGAGCCCCAAGGCAGGGTGGCCATGGCAGCTGGTGGGGAAGAGACACAGATCTCCCTGCTGCGTCCTTGCCGAGGCACCCGTCCCTCATCCCTGCCCGCTGCCACTATGGGACCCCTCTCACCAGCTTCACTGCCAGCTTGTACTTCTTCTCTTCCGACGTCGTGTTGGCTGGGGTGGGTGGAGCAGTGGTTTTGTTCCCCACAGTGGTTTCGTCGCCTGTGGTTTTGCTGCCCACAGAGCTCTGGTTGTCCCCAGCAGTGTCACTGCTCACAATGGTTTCGTTGCCCGTGGCAGTTTCATTGGCCCCAGCAGTCTGGTTGGTCTCAAAGATGTCCAGGATGATGGGATTGTCTTTGTCATGCTCGTCGATGAGGACCAGGGGGATCTGGTTCCAGAGCTCCAAGTCAAGAGGCGGGGACACGTTCTCGCTGACATTCCCTGGTGTGGGCTGCAGGATCCTCTCCAGCGCTGCCTCAATGAGCCTGTCCAGCTCTTTCAGCAGGTGCTTCACCTCCGAGTACCTGAGGGACAGGGAGCTGTGACCAGGCAGTGTCATGGTGCTGGGGACATGTGGCAGCTCACCTGCCACTGGTTTGGACCTTCCTGAGGACCTCAGACTGCTGCCTAGGATTTACTGGAGGACAATGAGAGCTTCCATGCTGAGCACGGCCAGCTCAGACACTGGCGTCCCAGCAGGCTGCAGCTGGGCAGAAGGGCAGTGGGAGGATAAACAGCGAGTGCTGCAGGGGTGAACATGCCAGCATGGGGCCACATTGGTTCTAGTTCAGTAATTCACTACAGTTTACACAAAACATCTCTAGCAAGTGGAGGAAAAACTACCCCTAAGCAATTCTTGTGTTGGCTGAGAGCGTCTTGCCTTGGGCTACACTATTGCATGGATATGAATTTAAAGCAACCATAAATTTAAAGCAACTCTAATGAAAATCAGTGACTCCTTTGAAATCACAACTCAGTTCTATCTCTGTGGTTCCCGGCAGACAAGACTGTGGAACCAGCTCTTAGTGATTGGAGTGTGAGCAATGAGAAGAATGTTCACAGCGAGGAAGGGTAAGGAAAAGAATTGTGGGGAAAGATGGAAAGACTGATTCTGGCTGGGAAAGATGAGCTGAATTTGGTTTTTTTATGAGCTGAGGAAAGTTTGCAGGAAGGCAAAAACCTTCATTAGATTGACTGATATGGTGCAGAAACTGTGTTAGGAAGAGGCTCTTCCCTGTGAGGGTGGGGAGGCCCTGGCACAGGTTGCCCAGAGAAGCTGTGGCTGCGCCATCCCTGGCAGTGTCCAAGGCCAGGCTGGATGGGCCTTGGAGCAGCCTGGGATAGTGGAAGGTGTCCCTGCCCACGGCAGGAGGTGAAATGAGATGAACTTGAAGGTCCCTTCCTAACTCAAACTGCTGGGATCCCACGAAACCCAGGAGAACTCGCAGGCAGATGAACCCTCCCCAGCCCTGAGCCATTCATCTTCATATTGTTCTTTATTTGGTTTTTAGTGCCACTCGGTCAGTCCATTGATGCTCCTAATGTGATGTCTGAGACAGGAATGGGCCCTCAGTACCTCACTCTGGCAATGTTTCTGAGGGGTTAGAGCACACATGGGGAAACTGGGAGAAGAAAAACTTACTTGAAAGGGTTGGCGTTGCAGACAGTGACTGCGGGGAACTTCATGGTCTTAAAGCCAATGGAGAGAGACGAGGTGACATTGTAGGAGAGGTAGGTGTTGATGAGGATCCCCCACTGCCAGAACACCAGGGATGCAAAGAGCAACGTTAGGAAGAACCAGATTAATTTCTTCTTTGGCCCCTCCTTGATGATGCGCTTGGGGCCGTGGGTGTTGGTGTTGTCGCAGTACCAGACCAGCAGCTCCTTGTAGGTGTAACCAGGGCCCTTCTGCAGGCGATGCAGTGCCCGGACCAGGTACTTCTTCAGGTTCATGCTGCTGCCTGTGAGCAGCAGAAAACACATCTGAGGAGGAGCAGGGGCTGTGCCACACCAAGTGCACCTGCACTGCCAGCACAGCAGGAGTGGGACAGCCACTGCGATGGCACGGCCGTGGTTTATAACCCAGGAAAAACTCAGCACAGACATTCTGCAGGGTCGTGCCATGGCAGCAACGTGTCACCCAGCCTCCTGGGAGGACACAGAAGAGGTTTGGGATTGGCAGTTGCAAAGGCAGTGAGTGCTTTTGTCATATTTTGGGGTTTTTGCTGGCCCCACCAGAGCTGAGTGACTGGGACCTGCGGGACGTGGCCATGCCTGGTGACTCCCGAGTGTGGCAATGCCTGACCAGGTGCTGCTCAGGGAGTGGGAATGCCGTGTGCACACTGATACAGCTGGAATGCAGTTCCAGCCTCAGCCAACACTAGATGGACCAAGCAGTACACGCAGGAGCTGGCTTGGGTAGAGCTGAGGCTCACAGCGTTCAGGGTTCAACCTCACATGGAGCCTAAGACAATTTTTCTTAAAAGTAGCAAGTATTAGAGCACATCCAGCTTTCAGAGGGACAGGAGAAGGGGAGCTGGAAGCAGCAACACCTTTCCCAGGACCAGGAATGCTGTCCGGGGCTGCTGCCCGCCAGAGGAAGGACACCAGATTGGTTTTTTCCACCAAATTCCTTTGTCTGTCAGATATTATCAGTACGGCCCCCCCACTCCCCTGCTCTGCTGAGGGATGCTGCATACTTGGCATTCATTTTGTGAGTAAATAGAACATTTTGTGCTGCTATTTTAAGGTTAGAATCTGTGTCACTAAATCTTAACATCCTGAGGCAGGATTTCAAAAAGAACCTGAACCACTCAGAACATTTTTCAGATTTAAGCTGCAGGAGAGCAGAGTTAAAGATTAATGCTGGGAATAGGCCCCATCCTGGGAGGAAGAGTGCCGGAATAATGCAGCAATAATTCACTAAGGAGCAACACTCGGCAGGGCAGGAATGAGAGTGACACAGCTTTACTTAAAGGTGAGCAAAGAAGGCAGTAAAGGTGTACACGGGCCCTGGGAAGCAGGTGGGTTCTTTATAGTTTTCAAAAACAAAAAGGTGATACTGATTCCTTGATCTGCTGGCCAGATCTGCAAGTTCTCCTGAGCAGCACACAGAGAGTTTGGTAACAGTATAAACCCAACAGATTTTGAAGTCTCACTCCGCAACAAAAAGAGAGATGATGGTTTTCACTGCACAGCTATTACCTGTGATGTTAGACCTCTGTGGGAGAGGACTTTGGAAAGAACAAACCCCAGCTGCTTCCTCTAAGATCCAAGGGCAGGCTCTACTCCAATAGAAAAAGGTTTTGTTCTCCAAGGAACTCATGTCCTGGGACTCGGACCCTCGGCACTCCCAATATCATCATCTCATCCTTCACGACCTCGTGCCACAGAGGCTCCTCCTGCCGTTGCCTGGGGTGGTTCACTCCCCCAGGAGCTGACATCGCACCAGACCCTGGCTGGGTTTTGGGCAGAGATACAAGGAGAATGGGAATGACCTCGGCCTATGCTGAACTGCCCACGGCTGTGGGAGGACATGAGGGCCGTCCTGCCCCAGCCCCACGGTGGGAGCTCAGCCCCTTCCCGAGGGGTCGGCCTTGGCTTTACAGAACCGAATCCTCAGAGCTCACTTAAATCAGGGGAGCCCAGCGAGCAGATGAGGAAATATTTTCTGCCTTTTAAGAAATCCAGTAAAAGATTTAGATTAAACTTCAATCCCCTGCCCAGTGTGGGGCAGGATCCTGCCTGGCTGGTGCTGGCTGGCTGCATGCCCTTGGCTGTCCCTGCTGTCACCAACCGCTGGCTCCTGCCACAGGGAGACCCCCACTTGCGTGCAGGTCTCTGTGGGTCACTCATCAACCTGCCAGTGCTGGGAGAAATTATTTCTTTTCATATGGGATAAAAGAAATGGTATGAAGCAAAAGCTGCATTTGACTATACCTGGATGACTTTTTTGCAATGCATATTCTCATTTTAACAGTTTTCTTCTTACCTTTATTTCCAGAATGTTTCCAAACAGGCTTCGTCCTTGCTGACAGCTGGAAGCTGCCCTGGGTGAGCTGCACAAGCCTCTGGCACAGCGCTCAGCGCTCGGGGGCCGGAGCTGCTCAGGGCGGGATGAACCCTGGGGTTGGTGCCAGGTTTGGTGCCAGTGGGAGTGGGTCCTGCTCTGCCCCATCAGAGGGCTGCACCTGAGCAGAGAAGTGATAAGTGAGGGATGTAAAGACGCACTCTCCATCAGTGCACAGACAACTGTGCCCCGTTCCCAAAGCCCCTCCGGAGTGAGGAAGCAGAGCGGTGACGGAGCAGGAGCCGAGCAGGGCTGGGGGCACAGGAGGTGCCACCCCCTCGATAGACACGCAGCCCTGAATCCTTTGTAGGTGGCTCCAGGGAGCCAGCACTGCTTTACATCCGTGCCCCGCTCCGGGCTGCTCTGGTCACAGCAGCGTCACCTGAACTGACTGTGTGGAGCTGACCCCAGGGACATGAGACCCTTTGTGCACAGGGTGCCATGGCCCCTCTCCTGGCAGCACGTGCATCCCTGTGATGACCGAAGCCATCCTAAGAGAAACCTGCTCCTGGTTCCAGTGCGGTTTCTCTGTGCTGTGGACGTGTCCTCCCTGTCCCCAGCAGCTGAGTCCAGCCCTGCCTCATCCCAGCATCACCCTGGGTGAAACTCCTCCACCTCACAGTGACATCAGACTCCCACATTACGAAATGATTGTGTTGACTCTGTTGAATCTCCTCTGGGATTTTCCTAGGGCAATTGCCACTTGAAGGAAATAAAGTCATGAGTAAAACTTGGCCCACTCCTGGAAGCTCCAGGGTGGGATGTGGGCTGCAAAACCACCCTGACACTACCAGCTCGATGACACTGCAATTGCTCAGCACTTTCTCTACTGGGACACATCAGTCACTCCTCTTTGATGACCAGCTGCTCATCTGCCATCTCCCCTGAACCCTGAGGGAAAGGCCTACTTTTCCTAGACCAGACATCTATACTCTCTAGTGGTATTTTTGCAAACTAGAGGAATTTCTTTTATTACCTCACAAGTTTACAGGTTGGCACTTTGAAAAGTGGAGCAGCAACGTGTCAGTGAGCAATGAAAGCCTGTCTCAAGGTGGGGTGAGAGCTCCCAGCAGATGCTCTGTGTTGCTGGTGGTGTGCAGGGACAGTGGCCAGGGCACTCAGTGCCAACTCCAACGCCTACGGCTCCAATCCACGCAGGCGCCTCCGGGTCTCCAGCCCAGCAGGCAGGCGTACAGCACTCCAGGAGTATTTACAGTCTGGGAGCCTAGATAGCGCTTGCCTGACTCTGTGCTGTGTGTCAGGCACTCTGTCCCCACTTGCCTGCCTAACCCTGAGCTCCCCTCTGCTCTGGAGCTAGGCTGGGAGAGCTGGGGCTGTTCAGCCTGGAGAAGAGAAGGCTCCAAGGACACCTCAGAGCCCCTTCCAGTGCCTAAAGGGGCTCCAGGAGAGCTGTAGAGGGACTTTGGACAAGGGTCTGGAATGACAAGACACAGCGAATGGCTTCCCACTGCCAGAGGGCAGGGATGGATGGGATATTGGGAAGGAATTCCTCCCTGTGAGGGTGGGGAGGCCCTGGCACAGGGTGCCCAGAGAAGCTGTGGCTGCCCCTGGATCCCTGGCAGTGTCCAAGACCAGGTTGGACAGGGCTTGGAGCACCCTGGGATAGTGGAAGGTGTCCCTGCCCAGGGCAGGGGGGGAAATGAGATGAACTTGAAGGTCCCTTCCAACTCAAGCCAGTCCAAGATTCCATGGTTCCCATGATGTCCCTCTCTTGTAGGACAATCACAAGCCCTGCTCCTTGCGTGCCAGTAAGGTCACATTGCTGAGAGTTTACTTTGCTACTTGGGCAAGGAACGACAGGAATCCTGGACAGTAAGAGGAGCAAACCCCCAACGCCAGCAATTCCATCCCCCTGGGATGCTGCGAGCATACTCTGCCTCAGTGAGAGACACCGTCCTGGGGGAGATGGCACATTTCCAGTACCAAACCAAACACTGAACTATTCCATAAATATGCAATTTGCTCCCATTCTCTTTTATCAGGGAGATTAAAGGAAGGCCCTGTGTACATACAGGTTAAATCCGAATGACCACCCCTGGCTGCACGCCGGGTACATCCCAAATACCTGACCAGCACGAAAACCTGCCCCGCTGCTGCAAAACCAGGCAGAGATCGGGTGGCTTCAGGTCTGTATCAGTGTAAAAGACACCATGACCAGCCCCGTCGAGCCGGTCCCTTCGGCCCCGAGACGCCGCCGAGGGATGCCCGAGGGCGCTGAGAGATGCCT
>VZTD01001486.1:1156473-1174542 GCA_013397725.1 Rhagologus leucostigma | reverse complement strand
CCGCCACCTCCCCTGTCCCGCCCCGTCCCGCCCCGACGGGATGGCTGAACCCGCCCTCCTGCTGGCTGGAGTCGCTCCCAGGTTGGTCCCGGTTCCTTGAAATATTACTTTGATTGTCTCCTAACACGTCCCAAGGAATGGCACCTGATTCTGCTGCTCCTACTCCCGTCACGTCAAGACCACCTGACGCAGAATAGGATCTGTGGCACAAACCTCACAGAATCACAGACTCACAGAATTACTTGGTTTGGAAGGGACCTTAGGAACACAGAATCTTGGCACGGCTTGGGTTGGAAGGGACCTTAAAGCTCACCTAGTTCCAACCCCCTGCCCTGGGCAGGGACACCTTCCACTATCCCAGGGTGCTCCAAGCCCCGTCCAGCCTGGCCTGGGACACTGCCAGGGATGGCGCAGCCACAGCTTCTCTGGGCACCCTGTGCCAGGGCCTCCCCACCCTCACAGGGAAGTGACCCCACCTGACCCTGCCCTCTGGCAGTGGGAAGCCATTCCCCCTTGCCCTGTCACCTCAGGCCTTTGTCCAGTTCCCTCTCCAGCTCTCCTGGAGCCCCGTTAAGCACTGGAAGGGGCTCTCAGGTCTGGTGGCCATTACCCTGCAGCAGGTCACAGTGCGTTTCTTAGCCTGGTTTGAGATGCCACAGGTGCCAGGACATCACCTTACTGCTTTACCCTCCCTGGTGCCAACTGTCCCTGGTGCCAGGCTTTTGACATGGGTGAAATAAATGCAGGTGAGGTGCATTAGTGTTCTGAAACAGTTTTATAAGCTGTTTGAGGAAGATCCTATGATCTTTTTTCTATTTTAAAAGAAGTGTAAGATCTTATAACCTTGGCAAAGGCTGCCTAGGACAGTAGTGGAATCACCGTCTCTGGAGGGATTTAAAAGCCACGTGGATGTGGCACTTGGGGACATGGGTTAATGGTGGCCTTGGCAGTGCTGGGGAAACGGTTGGACTCCATGACCTTGGAGGGCTTTTCTGACCTGAATGGTTCTTTGGTTCTATGTAAATTGGATTTTTTTCCATAAAAAGCCTCCCTTCACAGCTGTTTGCTCCCCTGCCCGCTGC
The DNA here is from genome assembly GCA_013397725.1 of Rhagologus leucostigma. NCBI lineage: Eukaryota > Metazoa > Chordata > Aves > Passeriformes > Rhagologus > Rhagologus leucostigma. The sequence continues at coordinate 1,173,460 of VZTD01001486.1, read as the reverse complement.
TGGGCACACTCCTAGCGTGAGTTTGAACACCCCATGCCTGTCAAGTGTGGACTAGACAAGATGCTGATGTTCAAATAGAAGGGGCAGAGCTCCGCCGCAGTGGCACCAGTGGACTGATCTGGAACTTGACAATCTCTTTCCAGGAGAAATGCGCACTGTTTCCGTAAAATGACAGCGGAACTAAACGAGAAAGCAGCTTTTCTGTTTGCTTCGGGGCTGGGAGGCAGCAGCTCAGACGGGCCGGGCCCTCCCAGCCCAGCTGTCGGTGATTTTCACTGTGATTAGCATGTGCTTTGGGATTTCATGACTTAATCTCAATATTATGTGTCTTGCACGCTGACTCCTGTTGATCCCATAATTAATCCCTTGGGGGGGCTGGAGAGACGTGCCCCCCCATTTTCTGTATTCTCCTAGCCCAGCGTCAGCCCAGTGTGTGCCATGGGCTGGGATCCCTCAGCCCAGCACCGCCGAACAAACACGCTTGGAGGTAAAATCTTGAGCATCTTGAGCGATGTGGGAGACGTCAGCTCCTCACAACAGAACAGTGAATATGTACAAACCTCCTTGGAACCATAAATCACTGCTGAGAGCAGAGCATTGTACATGGGAGTGATTGCCTCTTGCTAGGAGAGGTAATGGCAGATTCTTGTTCGATCAGGACTTGGTCAGACTTTCCCAAATGTCCCCGTGTTCTGTCATTTGGGAACAAAAAGGATTTTTATTTTTAACTGGCACAAGCGTACCTCATGTCATTATGCCGGGAGCGGAATGTGGGGTTGTGTTTGAGAAGTATCTCCAAGGGAAGCTGGAATGAACAGGTTTGATGGACCAGGACCTACCAGGTTCCTCTGTCCTGTCACAGTAATTGCCCTTCTATCGCCACTGCTTTCCCTGAGAACAATGTCTGTTACCAGCTCTGGCAGCTCTAGCACTGGAAATAGAGTGGGTGGCGTTCCAGGGTTCAGAACATCAGCTGCACAGCCAGCAAAGCCAAATGACCTTGAGTTGGCATGACTTTCCATCATCTCTCACTTGTTTATGAGAAAGTTTATTCCATAAGCAAAAACCTCGTGCTGAAAATACAGCTGAAACACCACAGGAAGCTCCCCTGCATCCCAGGCATTGTGTTCCCAGCGGTGTGTTGTGCTGGCATGATGCACTGCTGACAGCAGCTAAATACAGCTGGGACACCAGATCCATGGGGAAAATCAGCTCTGAAAGTGACTCCACCTTCCTGACCCACCATGTTTCAAAAATATAGACTGCTCCTAAATTTGTCTGATGGAAGGAAAATGTTCTGATGGTGGCTGTGGCTGCAATGGGTACAAAGGCAGCAGGAATTTTGCTGGATGCTGTTAGGTCTGGATGTACAGATGAAGAAGAGCAGAGGTGCTTGTTCCTATCAGTTCCCACCGGTCCCTATCGGTCCCTGTCACTGTCACCCACCTGAAGCTGGAGCAGTCGGCACAGGCTTACCCAGCACAGCAATTGCCAGGTTTATCGTGTGCACTTCCAGAGACACGCTGTCACTAAATGAAATCGAGTCATTTAGTTATGACCAGTAAAATCCCAGTGAAGTGACAGTGAGCATCCCACAACCACCCTGTGCCGGGAGCTGCTGTGTAAAACCTGTTAACTGGCCTGTGTTTGCGTTACAAAGATCAGGCAGTAAAACCCAGACTGGTTTTGTTTTACAAGCCGCAGAAGAGGGGAGGGAAGGGGCCCCGTGGCTGGCTCCTGCTCGCCTGGCACAGCCCGGTAAGCCGGTGGCCACAGTGAGGGGTCACTCCGTGCCGGAACCGGTTGCTGGGCTGTGGCACCGCCGCGTGTGTGGCTCTGCCAGGCATGCTGGGCTACAGGGAAGGAGGGATAGGGCAAACTCTGCTGGGGCCCATTCCTCAGCCTCAGCACGGTGACATTGGGCACTGAGTCTCGGTTCACCTGCGGACGACGCTGGGCAGGTTCTCAGTGCAGCACTGTGATGGTTTGTCACTGATGGAGTTTCCCCTGACCAGCTCTGTAACTAATTGTGACAGAGAATTAGTTGCAATCATCTGCCTTTTCCACTGTAGAAGTTTACTGGAAAAAATATCCTGCCTGCTGTGACTCCAGCATCCTGGGATGCGGCAGCTCAGGTGGGGTCCAGTCCCCTGGATGCCTCCTGGATGCCCTGGTGCAGACCAAGGAGTGCCAGCGTGGCTCCAGCCGGACGCAATGTAAAGGTGCCCTGGGCTGATGTTTTATGGTCCTCTCCCATGTTCTGGGGCAAATGTGAACTATTTTGTGACTGATGACATTTTATAACAAGACCAGAGCTGATTTATAACAAGACCAGCAGTGATTACCCACGTGTACCCAGGAGAACAGCTTGTACCGTTCAGGATTCGTTATGTAAACTTGGGCGAGAAGGTCTTAAAACCCAGAAGGAAGGTACTGGAGTGAGAGGCGTTGTGACAACAGGGTGATTCACCCTGGCTCCAGCTGGCTCCCACCTCTGCTGTGTTCTGGGTGATCACATCCCGCCAGGACTGCGGTGTGCTCTGCTGCAGGTGAATAAATAGAGGGAACACATGTTTTTAATCCATAGAAACACATTTGGACAAAGCACATGAGTGGAAGACAGATGTGACCCTGTATCCCATACCCCATACCTGGTGCCGGATGGGGCCGGGCTGCCTGGGGCTTTGCGAGCTGGCTTTGGCTTTCTCTCAGTCGGCCCCACAGAGTGTCGCCTCCTGTACCTCATATCTCACTGCTTTGGGAACACTGCCAATGGCAAGGCTGCCAGGGTCTCAGTGCCACCACGGTCCTGGCGGGATCACATGGAGAGCTGTACAGGGCTGGCAGCCCACCCGCACGCCCAGCAGTGAGGAGGGCTCAGGTCCCGACAGGGTACAGCTCCCACCCAGCTCCTTCTGGAAGGGAAACTGAGGTAGAAGAGTAAGACTGGGAGGGACAAGGCAGTGCGGGAGTGCTACAGGAAAGCGCCAAGGCTTGTGTGAAGATTCCAGAGGACAGAGAGGCAGGAACACACTGTCCACAGCCCTGGGGCCAGGTGTGTTTCCCTGTTTACACCTCAGGCTGTGTTACAACCAGGCCAGGGAGCAGGTACGGCTGCAGGTCAGCATCCCGAGCCCACAGCTGCCTGTGCCGGGGCCGAAGAGGAGAGCCCTGGTGCAGCGTGGCCGCAGGGACAAGGACAAGGAGGACTGGAAGAGCCCCTGCCCTCCACGACCAGTGCCCCCAGTGCCAACCCCAGTTCCCCAGGGCCAGGTCATCCTGAACCCACACTGCTCTGGAGAGGGATGAACAGCTAAGCAGGATGAGTGAAAGCCGGGCCCAGCGCTGCCCACGGCTGGAGTGGCACAGTAGGTTTCAGTCCAGTGTCTTGGATGGGAATGCCCAGGCTGGCCTGGGGTCTCAGTTCCCCCTCCTCGCCTTGGGCACTGGTCTCACTCCGTCTTGTTCCAGTGTGTGCCGTGCCCAGCGCTGTTGCAGCGTGTGCCAGCGGGGGTGTGGGCAGCTGGCGAGGGCTCCGCACGTCCTGGCCCGTCCTGTTCGCAGGGAGATGCCGGCATCGGGATTAGTGCTGGGGCCATGTCATGGTATGTCACTGTGCAGGGAACTGTGGGTCAAACTCTGACTCACGCCTCCTGGAACCGCTTCGGTGCTGCCACGGCTCTCCTGCCACAGCTTGGCCCTGGCTGGGGATGCTCCAGCTGCTGGAAAATGCTTCCAAAGTGCTGAGCACAGGCCAGGCTGGTGGGGATGGCTCAGACCAGCTGTCCGGTGTGAGGAACTGCTCCGGGGCTGCCCAGTTCCGGTGCTGGCTCACCCTGCCCTGAAGGTGGAGGGGTAAAACTGAACCATCCACGCTGTCCAGCTGTGTTTGGCCTCCCCAGAGCTTGAGCACAAGAGGCTCCGAGCCTGGACGGATTTTCCATAGGCATGTGCTGGAGATGCCTTTCCCCAGCCCAGCCCCATTTACATTAATGAGGCATTTAACTCCCAAACCTGTTTGTGGACCACTGGATGTCACACAGAGATGTCACCTCTCTGGAAGGGGCCTGGGCAGTTTTTAACCCTGTCGGTGCTGCCTGGCTGCATCTACTGGGAGCAGCTTTGGGCAGCTGCCCCTTCCTTCCACTCTGAGGCAGGCTGGGGTCACCCCTCCAGGCTGACACCCCCACACCGGCAGATTCCTGCCATCCAGAAATTCTCTGTGCAGCTGGATTTTCCTCCTCTTCAGCCACTTTCCCCCCATAGCTCCTCCATCACCTCCGGCTTTCTCCCCTCTGGCAGTGGCTGCTGCGGGAGCTGCGGAGGAGCAGAGCGAGATTCTGCTGCTGCGCCTCCTCTCCTCGAAGGGCCGGTCCCGGTGTGCCGGCAGCCTTTCCCCTGAGTCACCAGCACCTGCTGCCCCAGGTTTGTTTCAACACCTCTCCCTAGCCTGTCCCTTGCCAAGGCAGTGCCGTGCCTGCGATGCTGCCTTCACCTTCTGTGTTTTCGTGTACTGCAGCTGCTCCCCGCAGCCGTGTGGTGCCGTGAAGCTGAAGCTGTGGGTCTGTGGGTCACTGTCATCCCTGCCCAAGAGCTGGGCACTGTGGCCGCAGCTGTATCCCGGGGGTCGGAGGCAAGCAAGGACTGCTGTGAGTGGGGGGCTGCTGGCGAGTGAGGGGCTGCCTGCTCTCGATCACTGACCGGGGCTGGCTGGGTTCCCACCACTTGCCATGAGTCTCCCGGGAACACTGTCCCGGGACAAGAGACCGGGCTTCACACTTGACCCTGGAGCCACCGTGGTGCAAGAGTGGATGTTGCCAAACCATGGATTTTACAGCCTGTTGTTCCCATAAACTCCGAGCTGAATTTCTCAGACACTTTGGGTTTATTATGTTTAGCATGTTCCAGTCCTGATTCTCAGACTGTCCCCGGTGGTTTTCTGTGTTTGAGGTGACTCAGGAGTTCAGCACAGTTCAGTGTTTAACTCACGATGAAGTAAACCATTTCTGTAGCTCCATGGCTCTCTGCCTTCTGAGGATTATTCATACACGGAGAAAAGGTGCTGCACCTGCCCCAAGAGTAACTGCAAAAAACACCTGCTGAGCACCTGTGCTTTTCCAAAGAATTTAAAGCAAGTGTTCTCCCGAAAAAGTGCTTGTCAGGACACAGATCCTGGATTTTCAGTGGGAGAGCCACAACATTCCTGCTGCTGGACCACTACAGGTCAGCAGCCTTGTTCTCCATCAAAGGATATTCCCCTTACGGGAACTGCAGTTCTTGGTATAAAGTCTGCTTTTGTGCCGGGTTGGCACCACTGTTTATTTTCCAAGGTTTTGTTTTGCTCTGGAGAGGCTTTAGAAACATAAACCCCTCACCCATCTCAATCTGTGCCAGCTGCCAGTGCCTTCCCCCGGCCGTGGAGCCAGGTGTGGGGGGTTCCCTCCTGTCAGGGGGCTGACTGCATGATTAGCACTCGTGATTTAACCCAGCTCTGAGGGCTGCAGGGGGTGGGCAGAGGTGTTTAAGCAGCCCAGCAGTGGGGAACGAGATGTACCAGCATTAAACTGAGCTTCAGCAGCCTGTCCTTAGGACTGCCTGCAGCAGCTGTGAGCAAACCCTGTGGAGAACTGTGGTCTCTTAGGTGCTGCTGCACACACAGGTACATTCCACAGATGTGGAATGGAAGAACTGTGGCATGACTACTTTGTGATGTTTGCTTGCTTTCCCGGGGAGGTGAGCCCCCCAGTATGTTCCCTGCAGGCTGTGCTCTGTGGGAGCTGGAGTCAGCTGACCCCTCTGCATTGGAAGGCAGGTCCTCAGTCAGGTGTAACAGAGCCAAACCAGCTCCTGTGCCAGCACCACCAAGCTGGCAAGGAAAGAGTTTGTGGTGAGGTGTTCCTTAGTTCTGACTTAAAAGCAAAAAAAGGCAAAGCGGTTACTCAAAAATATATCTTTATTTTTTCAGTTTATCATCTATTTAAATAATTCAGTTAAAATAGGTTTTATTGCACATTAAAGAACTTTCCTGGATTCTCACTGTCCTATATAAAATAAGCTCATAGAGAAAGGAAAGGAGAGACTCTTCCACTCAGACACCCCTCACACGCTCTGAATCGCTCTGGCTCTACAGACCCCAATGGCCAGTGTGGAGTGGGCTCTGCTCATCATCTACACCAGGTGTTGAAGGCAGCAGAGAATGGGCTGTGGCAGGAGGGAGCTGGGTGCAGGACAAGGAGCCCGGGAAAGGGCACGGCCAGGTGCCCCCACAAGCACGTGTAGCTCTGTGGGCACAGGCAGCAGCCTCTGGCCCACGGTGGGAGCACACAGGAGGTAGAACACGGGTGCTGAAACTGCTCTGTGGAGAGGGTGGGGGCAAGCTGGATGAGGTACAGGTGGGGTGAGACATCCTCCAGGCATTGCCAGCTCCAGGGCAGGCAGGTGGGAACTGGGTGGCTGCAGGAGGAAGTCCTTGCCTGGGGTTGAGCAGGAAAAGGGCAGCCACCTAGCTCCCTGTGAGGCTTCTGGGAAGTCATTTAACGAGCTCCTTGGAAGTTATGTTTAAGGGCTGGCTGAGTGATGTGGAATGGAACAAGCTTGCAGAGGATGTACTTCATTACTGTGCTCCAAACTGGATTTCATGCCCTTTCAGATGATTCTTTGGGGATGACTCGGGCTTTCCTATCCCTTACTGTGTAGTAACTTGCTCTAGAAGCACATTTCTGGTTGTCCTGATTTTTCATCTCACAAGAAAGAGCTCCTCAGGCCACCATTGGAATCAGGTTTCTAATGAAAATTCAAGTGAGAGCTTTCCTTTTATGCTCTTTTGTGCTTTACCCAAGCCCCTGTCATGCCCTTCCTACAAATGCCATGCTAGATTCCTGACAGCCTGGGTTTTTTCCCACATGTCCAGCCACACAGCAGAGAGCAATTAGTGTTAATGCTCAATGTGGCATCAATCTGCTGCTGTGGAGCAATTCCTGCCCACATGCAATGGGGGTGTGTGCAGCTGGTGGCTAATGCGTGCCTTTGCCTGGTGAGACATCCCAGCTTAATACCACATCCTGCTCCAGCCATCTCCTGCCATCATTAACTCAAGACTTGATGTTGCTTGAAGCTCCTAATGTCTCTGAGCCCTTGGCTTTTGTGTCTGAGCTTTGCTCAGGGCAGCTTTGACTGCCAGTTCAATCCCTGAGTAAGGGTCTGACCTGACAGCCCTTCAGTGCTCATCTGGATCTGTGCCTTTCACCCCTGGACATGTGGGTCCAGCACCCACCTCTTTGGGCACCTGGGTGGGTGGGGGACAAGTGTCAGTGCCGGCCAAGCTCCAGCGTGTCAGGCAGCTGCTCCGTGAAGGCCGTCTCAAGGCGCAAAGTGCTGTAATTGGGGGGGGGAGTCCTGGGCAGGGGGCTGTCCTGGGGCAGTGGCAGGCGCAGGGCGGTGGTGAAGGTGGGCAGGTCCTCATCGATGCAGACGGGGTTGTCGTGGCCCTGCCTCTCCACGTCGCTGGCCTGCGGAGCCTTCCCCGAGCTGCCCCGCTTGCGGTCGTTCCACCACTTCTTTGCCTTTTGCCACTGGCGCCGCATGACGATGGAGAGCGAGTCGATGAAGAAGACCTCGACGATCTCAATGACACAGACGACTGAGCAGCTCATCCAGAGGCCCAGCTGGCCCCCAAAGTTGGACAGAAGAATGACGAGCTAGAAGAGCAGAGAGCACAAGGTTATGGTCTGTAACGGGCACGTGTCCATGGTGCTGTTACCATGGCAGGCAAGGAGACCAAGCCGGGGCACCCAGGGCTTGCCAAGCACTCCCAAATGCAGTGAGCCCATCTCTGCTGTTGTTCTCTCTGGCTCTGCTTCAGGAGGAGCTTGGAGCTGAGCTTGCTGTGGGCAGCCTGCAGGCTGCCCCTGCACGGGGCTCAGGGCTGGACAGGCAGAGACGTGGCTCCAGATAAGGGCTGAAAAGGGCAGGACCAGCCCAGAGGTGCATATCTGAGATCAGCTTCCTGCCCCTGCCCGTGTGGGACTGCTCCCCTGGGCAGGTGAAAGCTTCCAGCCTGCGTGGGAGGAAGCACTGCGTCTCCCGGGGTTGAGCAGGGACCAGCATGCTCACTCACCGTGTTGGCAGGATTCTCCGAAATGAATCTCTCGTTCAGGTCCTTGTAAAACACCATGAGGTTGGCGAGGTCTGTCCTGGGGAAGCAGGAGGCATGCAGAGGGTTTAGTAAAACAATAACATGAAACATACTGAAAAACTATGCAAATAACCAGTTGGACCAGTAGGGCTGGGCTGCTCCAAGGGAGCTTTTTCCCCAATTGCCATCATTAGGGCTGCCAAGATCGTATCAGAGCTGGAGGTGCAAGGCAGGAACCCACAGGGGGACTTACTTGTTCAGCTTCTTGTTGAGTTTTTGCCCTTTGTCCCAAGAGAGAACTCGGAGCATCCAGTCCTGGAGAACAGACAGAAAATGCTACTCTAGCTGCAGGTGCTTGTGCAGAGATCCTTGGGAAGGGATTCATGCTCCACACCTCCTTGGGCTAGTATGGGTACCAGAACTGAGTGTGTGACAGGCCAGCTAATCCTAAGGGGATCTCCCAAGACAAACTTCAGTTCAATGATGAACTCCTGGAGGGGAAGCCCTGAGCTGGAAACTACAGACTGGTCTCCGGGAGCAGCGTCACTGAATGCTGCTGAGTACCCCAGGGCCTCCTGCTTTTGTGCTGAATGTCTGGAGTTACTCAATGCCTGGTGCTAGGCTGCTGTTCTGGTGGAGAGCAATTGGGGACTGACCTCTGACACGGTGGATGGCCACTGGGCAATGCTGGTGGTGAGCGTCCACTCCTTGAAGCTGCAGAGAGAGGCAGGATGTCACTTGTGAGCTCTGACTCCCACGCACACTTTACCTCTGGCTGCAGCAAGGACTCACCTGCAGGCGTCTTTGCAGATCTGCTGGCAGCCCAGCTGCTCCTTCACAAACTTTTCGTGCAGTCTGTAGTAGCAGTACACTGCAGGGGAAGACCAAGATGTGTGTGAGAAGCCAGCAAGGAAACCTGCTACCTGGGCTGGAGTGGGGCATCTGGGGTGTAGGCGGCCTTTGTGGCCATCGCCTACATGGTGGGGATAAAAAGATTTACCCTATAAATATTGCAAAAGACTCTTGAGAAGTGGCTGTCACTTGATACAGGCATGGAGATTGCCACACCTGGTCAAGTCCTCCACTCGACTGTTCTGTGGTGGGCACAGGTGACAAGCCACGAGGGCAAGTTTCACAAACCAGTCAGTGTGAGGCAAGGGAGGCACTTCTGGCTTTGGATGTAGGGGCTTAAGTGGGTTAGGGCAGATTTGCCTCATCCCAAGCATGCTGGGCATACAGCAGCTGTGACAGGGATGCTGGGGGTGCTGGGTACAGGGGTCTGTGTGACAGGGATGCTGGGGGTGCTGGGTACAGGGGGCTGTGTGACAGGGATGCTGGGGGGGATGGGTACAGGGGGCTGTGTGACGGGTTGGTGCTGCAGGGGACAGGGCTGGCAGCTGAGACGTGTGCAGTGCCAGAGGTGTTTCAATACTCACTCCAGTTTGGGTTCTTCTTGTAGTTGCAGTACTCGGCCCCAGCAGGCAAGGGCTGTGCGTACTGGGCGCAGCCGCACGAGTGCACCATGGCCTTCTGGAAGCAGGAGTGCAGGCAGATCTGGGGAGAAAAAACAGAGCTGGGGGCTAAGAGGCAGCACCAAGGCCCAGGCTCCTGTGCACCTAAAAACATCCTGCTTATGGCAACAGCAGTGGGACGGGAACCCTGTTTCCCTGGGCCTTCAGGCTCAGCTGTGAGTGAATACAAACACTCACAAAAGTGTCAGAAAGTGCTGTGGAAGGTTGAGGCTCTAGTGCAAGAAATAAGAATATAATCATCTCTGAGGATTACATATATGGGGGTTCTATGAATGCCCCCACTTCCCCTACAGCCACCAAAAGCTTCAGTGTTGCAGTTGCTCTTTACAGAATCAAGGAGAGGGGTTTAGGCCTGCCATGGCACGTGGCCCATGAATCACTAACTAGGTGTGGGAAGTGACTCACAGCAGCAAACGTTCACAGCTTCCACCAAACCCTGCTGATGCCTACTGGGAGAGGTGAAGCTGTGAGGATTAACAAGGCAGCAGAGCTGCGGTTTGTGCTAAAACACTGGGACATGCAGGAACTGAACTTCTCTTTGAAATCCCAGTCAAGCCTTCTGGTCCCAGCCCCAGCCCTCCTGAGCACCGAGTTTCGGTGAAGTATTGTTATTAAAAACCTGAGATAATGTCTGGGTGATCCTACCTGGCACTACATCACAGCAGATTTCATATTCCCCACAAAATACAAATTCAGCCTTGACTTGGGCTTTGCAGCAGGCAGCCGCTAATGTAAGTACAATTCTTCAAATGGAGAGTGCCAGAACAACTGACACTCCTCAAGAGGACCCAATTACAGAAACCATGCAAAATTAGTGGAAACTTACTCTGTAAGCAAACATCCTGCTATCTGGATACTGATTAGATGGTTTCTGTTATTCTTGGAGTCCTAAAGGTCACAATTTCTGGCTTCAAGGGTTACTAAGCTGCAACCTTTACTTGGCCAATATTTTCCAGTCTCCCATTGCTTGAAAATTGCCTAATGAGCTCATGTTCTCTCTTTATCTAACAGGGTGCCTGAGGGAACTTCAAACAGTAACCACTTAGGAATAAAAGTTGGATTTTAAGAAGTGCCGTGGCATTTTACATCAGTGGTTAAAGCAACAACCCTGTGCTCAGACTGTTCCCAGTCTCGGGTCCTGAACCACGGACTCTTATAAAGCTTTTCATGCAGGTAGTTTTTAATCAACTGATAAACCCAAATGTAATGGCTTTACCTGGAGTGAGTAGCTCTTGTTATAGAGATTTTCCACGGGTATGTCAGCTCCTGTCTCTGTGCAGTCACTGTAGGGTTTGCTCAGCTTGCGAGACTGAGTCTGAGAACCAGAAAAGAACAAAACTTGTTTTTTTTTAATTTTTTTGAGAATCAAAGGATTCAGTGACACTTTATCCCAACTCTGAAACTGTAAGTGATAAGGCAGCTTTGAATAGAGTGTTTACCTTTTGCTACCTAAAATGATTTGTTGATCCCTTGTCAAAACAAGGGTTTTTTTGTTTCTAATATCCGTTTCCCAAAAAACTGCTCTGGCAACATTCTCTGCTGTCTTCCTCGAAACCTTCTGTGGGACTGTGAGGTGGTATAATCACAGCAGTGAGGATTTTTCAAAGCAGAGTAATCCATATGCATGTTCTCTCCTAGTCTTAGAGGCTGTGCATTGTTTACCCTGGATGTTTGTGTTCTGAGGGATGGTGGTTGTTGGACGGGGTGGGGGGGCGGGTTTTGGGTTATTTTCTGTGAGGATCCCCACCTGCCTGAGCTGTTGTTGCATTGGCTGCTCCTGTGCTGTGGGTAAATAGCACTTGAGGCTCCACTAGTGCTCAACAGCACCTCTCTGAATCCACTCTAAATCAAATGTTTGTCTCCCTCAAACCTTTTTCCAGGTGCTGCTTTGACCCTTCCTCTCAAATGCTAATGACTTTTCCTGTTCTGCAATCTCTGCCCAGAGCAAAGAGCTCTGACATGCCAAGTCTGCGCCTGCAAGCTCTGTGAAACCAGGGGTGGGAGCCCTCAAATTCCTAAGATCTGATTCCAGCTCCATTGCCTACTTCCTGCAGACTGCCTTGCCTCCCTCAGCCCTTGCTATCTTTCTGCAGTAATTATCGGCTTTACAATAGAGTGGCCTGAAACCACAAGAAACATCCACTTAAGAATCCATTCACCTGTCTTTCTCTACGGAGTTTGAAATTAGAATTAAAAATTCTATACAAAGGATCAATTTAGCAGGAACCCGAGAAAAGCTCGTAACCTCTAATGCACTGAATGCAGCTCCTGAGGCCACACCTGACAGGAGCATACCTCACCACTTTGTCTGCAGCAAGAGAAGGCTCTGGGCCAGTGTCATGCAAGTCAGCGCTTTTAGAGATGCTCAGATCTCTCTTTGGCGGGAAAGATGGGATTTCAGTATTAGAGATGCATTATTTCTGAAAACTAACTGAAACCAGCTTTTAAATTCCACATACACTGTAGTGCCAAGATATTGCCGCAGTCTGCTCCTGGGGCTCCAACAGATGATCGATCCTTTTTATAGAATTATTCTGTCATGGCTTATGCTCCTACAAAAGCTTACTTGTTCCTTCAGGTACTGAAATAATTTCCAAACTAAATATTTAACTAAAGTACCATAACTCTGACCAAGCAATGCCTTGTTTGCATTCCAAACATCTTGGAGTATTTTTAGAGGTAGGAGGCAGTCCTAGTACCCAGCAGAAAGCCACGAGCAATAATCAGACACTGATGCTGTGTTCAGAGCCCAGAGAGCAGCACCGTGTGGGACACACCTGCTGTGTCCTCCTCTGTGACCCTGGATGTGGGACAAGGACTGGTCTGGCACCTCGGTGCTGCAGCCCTGTCCTGACAATCCTGACTCTCCACCACTGAGCAGGCTCTCTGGAGTTGTCCTTTCCCAGCAGGACAGTGATCCCCAGCTTTTGTTCTGAAACCAGAAATTGTGTCCAGCTTCTATTTTGGCTGCCTCATTAGGATGCAATTGGATCCCTTCCTCATGACAAATCTTTTAAATATAGACACTAAGATGTGCCCAATCTAGTTTTTTATACTATAGCAACAGTCCAAACCTACTGTGCTAGGAACATATTACATTAAATATCGAGACTCTGCCTTCAGTGACTTCCGTACGGTGTGATGGTGACAAAGAAAACAGTCTTGTGAGACTTTGTGTCCTCACACCATCCTGGTTCCCAAACCTCTCAGTCATGTTTGACCAAGGACTTGCTGCCACAGTTTTCCAGACAGCTGGAAGACAGTTAACTATTTGCATTTTGTAAAGCATCAGCCCTCTTTTAATGTCTTTTCTAATGCAGGGCCTATCACGATGCCGGCACACCCAGATAAGCAGGATGGCTGATGCTCTGACCCGACCACCAGGAAGAAAGGCAGAGCTGAAGTGCTCACTTAACAGCCCATCCAGATGAAAGGGGACCTGGCACAGCTTTTGCTGCTGTGCCGAACCCCTTTGGGCCAAATGCCTCCTCTGAACTACACTAAATGGGGAAATCGGGAGCTGCAGCTCTCCTTGCCCTTGCTCACAGCTGGCAAAACCAAAGCCGCTGACCACGAGGGTGTTTTTAGTCCTGGGATAGAGAGAACACCAGCAAAAATGAGGCTTACATTCACACAACAGTCCAAAGGGTTGTGCTGCCGGCATCCCTAAGGACCCGACCCCAAACACGGGGACCCACAGCTCCAGCTCTGGCTCCTCTGCCCCAGGGACCCTCGTGGGATGAAACTCACTGCTCATTGCTAAAGCCAAACGAGGCACTTGACAACGCATTTCTGTGGTTGTGGATTTTGCTGTGAAAACAAAACCAAAAATCCCCTGGAAAGCCAAGAGGTGGTAGAAAAGGGAGAACAAACAAGATCCCAGGCTGGTTGGGTTTGTAATGACCTGATTTTCCCACGGCCTCTTTTGTTCAGAAAAGTGCTATCACAGGATTTCCCTCAGGCCACTTCAGCTGCTGAGTGGGAGGTATTTAAAGGCCTTCTAGCTGCTGGCTCTCTGAAATCACCCTATCAGTTCCTATTTACAGCTGTACCAAGGCAAAGTACAGCCTGAAAAAGAGATTGTTGCCACTCACAAAGTGCATCCCTATGGAGGTGGCGGCTGCAGTCTCAATTTCCGTGCCAATGTCTTCAATGAAAGGATATTCGTTTTGGTCGTGGACCATGATCTTGGCTCCTGTGGATGTCACCAGGAAGGGGTTGTAGTCTGCTTCGTCGATGTACAGAACAACCTGCAATCCTGAACCACGGAGACAAGGCAGGAAGTTACACCAGGAGCCAGAGCAACGTTTTCTGGTCAAGGAGGGCAGCACGGTTTATTTAATGCTATCTGGCCTTAAGCAGAACTGTAACAGCCAAGCACAGCCTCTGCCCAGCCAGACCAAGACACTTGCAGCCAGTAACATCTCTTGGTGGTACCGAGTACAGCAAACAAATAACATCTGCTGAGAACGTGGCTGGAATCACTTAAAAAGTTATATAACTGGGCAGCAGTAATTTCAGCTGGAAAACATTAGTGATGCAATGATATTATCTGTATTCTCAGGCAAGAGTTTGCACTAGTTCAAACAGGCATTTCCCCAATCAGCCTGTACATCTACAGCCAACACATCGCTCACGCTCCAGCAGGATCCAGTTTGCTGAACCACTTGTTAACAAACAGTTCCTCTGCAAACCGCCCTGGAACACCACACTCATGCAGACTGACAGGGAACACCACACGTGTGCAAACCATCCCCACTCACCGTACTCGCTGCCGCCCGTGGAGGTGCTCAGGATGGTCCCGTTCTCGCCGCTGTTGAAGGTGTAGCAGTTGCCGTGGAGGGGGTGATGGAAACGAGTGAAGTGCCTGGAAGAAATTGAATATCGCAACATTGTTCCCTGTAGTTCTGTCTATGGGAGAAAGGCAGCACATTTGGACTTTGGTTTTGACAGAGACAGACCAGGACTGCATGGGAGGTTTATTACTTCTTTTCAATAAGTTTATTTTGCTGAAAGGTATGGGTCTCTTTCTGAGTAACTTGAAACTACATGGCGGTATGATCTAGTTTCATGTATCAGGAGATGGAAACTTGAGGAAGTTTTAATGTGGGAATGGGGGTTGACAGCATGAGGGAGGCAGATTCACAGAACTAGCAGTGGCTCCTGCTGAATTCAGCAAATACCAAGTATTCCATTCCTACATATCATGGACTTGGAAATACGCTGTTAAGATGGCAGGAATTTTCTGTGCACTGACCTTTTGTCACAAGATAGGCCATCAAAGAAACATGTCAGTAGAAGGTCATCAGCAGAATAACTCAATTTTTCTTTAGTCTCCAGGGGAATTTGTGCCATGATGTTCATGTAATGCAGCTTGTACCACTCCTGGATAGCATTAACACCCGAACTGAATGTATACAGCGCACAGTCACTGCTGTTGTTCGCGTCACACTGACAAGCACAAAGAGGAAAAAACATTTCAGATGGACTGAAATAATGGATTCTACAAGGTACATCTGCCAGTGTTTCTCTTCCACTGAAACAACCATGCACGAAGTTACAGTGGGCATCAAAGACCTTTTATTCAGGGCTAAGTGATATGACCAAATATTTCAGGACCAAAAAAAAGGTCATGGATACCACTGACTCTATTTGGGAAGACTTCAGGAAGGTACTTCTCTTCCAGAGAGCTGGAGGTGAATCTGCAGCAGCCATGGAGGCTTGGGCAGAAGAGCAAACAAGGTGCTCTTCCACAGTGTGCACCACAAAGCCACCTGAACAGGCAATAAAACCTGCTGGAGGGACACTGACCCCAAAGAGCCCTTTGCTGCCCCACAGGGAACTTGCTGGCCATGGCACGGTGACACTCACCAGCTGAAAGCCAATGATGTCATTGGAATCGCCTGAGTTCACAATGGACGAGTCCTTGTGAAAGACACTTCCCTCTATTTTCCTCTTCTGCCCACTGTGCAGGTCAGTCGCTGTCCTGGAAAAGTCCTCGACCTTCAGCAGAGGGATCTGTTGGAAGAAGTCGCTCCCTGTGCTGTTCCACTCGTCCACCGACCGGCGCACCTTGGACTTGCCCTCAGAAAATCCATAGAAAGTTTCCAAAGCTTTTTTTGTCTCTTTGTCCAATTCAGATAAATATTCTTTCATGGCACTGTACCTGCATGGGAAACAACATGACAGTGACATCCCGTCCCACCTCACTGCCCAGCTGCAAGTACTCTGCCTCCTGCACTGTGGATCCCATGGCTTGGGACAGAATTCCCTGTGGAGGTCTCACACCAATTTCTCACATCTCTGAGGGCAGACACAGCTATATCTGTGGAGAGATCGCGGAGCAAGGACTACATGAAGCAGAGCAGACTGAACTACAGAGAAAGTTCTCCCAAGCTCCTCATGTTAGGAACTCTGAGGAGGCAGAATATGTGGAAATAAGACTTCTGCATCTGTGAAGAGGCATCAAAGAGCTGTATCCTTGTGGGGACTGGGGTAGGAATCTAGCAGCAGAACAGAGAGCAATATAAAGCATGATTTGACAGGAGAAAAAATATTGTTGATGGATCATGTCAAAATCTCCCATAAGGAAAGAAAGAAGCAAGAGAGGAGTGACAGATCTCCCCTTTCCATTCTTCAGGAGATGATGCTGTTTGTAACCCTGGAACTTTGGTCCTGGGAAGAAGGGAATTTGAAGAGAGCCAAAGAGCTGAGAGGGACTGTCTGGAGCAGAAAGCAGCATGAACCGAGCCGAAGTCAGCAGGCAGCAGTGAGGGGTGAGAGTGTAACCCACACGGCACACAGGGGGATGTGGCACACCAGGTGCCATAGAGGGAAAATCCACGGTTGGGAAAATGCTGACAAGCAGCACCGGGACGAGCTCGGGAAGGAGTCTGGGGCTGTGCTGACCTTCCGTCCTCCCACCAGACCCCCGGGCCTTACTTGTAGGGGTTGATGTTGCAGATGGTGACGGCGGGGAACGGCAGCTTCTGGAACTGGACGGTGACGGAGACCGAGGCGCTGTAGTAGTTCATGAGGAGCTCTGCGCACTGCCAGAGGATGAGCCCCACGGCGCTGAGGGTCAGCAGGATCCAGAGCAAGCGGCGCAGGCGGCCGCGGGACACCACGATGCGGCGGCAGCCGTGGGTGTTGGTGTTGAGGCAGTACCAGCGCATCAGCTCGCTCAGAGTCGGCGCCTGCGGGCCCCGCACCGGCAGCGTCCGCTTCAGCCGCGCCGTGATCTTCTTACCGGGAGCCGTGGCGGCCGCTGCGGGCGAACCGGGCACTGAGGGGGCGGCGGGGGGACCGGCGTCCGCCCACC
>VZTD01001486.1:1097352-1155622 GCA_013397725.1 Rhagologus leucostigma | reverse complement strand
AGCTCCGAGGCCGTGCCCGGCGTGGCGGGGCTGCGCAACCACGGCAACACCTGCTTCATGAACGCCATCCTGCAGTGCCTCAGCAACACCGAGCTCTTCGCCGAGTTCCTGGCGCTGGAGCAGTTCCGCGGCGGGCCGCCCCCCGCCGACGGGCCGCCGCCCGCGCCCGGCGAGGTCACGGAGCAGCTGGCGCAGCTGGTGCGGGCGCTCTGGACACTCGAGTACACCCCGCAGCACAGCCGCGACTTCAAGGTGAGCAGGGGCCTCGTCCCGTCGAGGCGGGAGGAGCGAGCGCAAGGCTGCCGGGAGCAGCCCTGGAGGGCCGGTGCCCGCGGCGCGGGGGTGGCGGGGCTCGGGGCCGGGCTCAGCTGGTGGTGCTGTGGCTCACAACAGGTCCAAATGTGACACAACGTGTCCCCATCACACGGGCACCGCAGGCTGCCCCGGGCAGCAGCTGTGGTGCGTGCCTTGCCGCTGGTCCGAGCACCCACGCGATGGGAAGAACCCTCTGGCCTTGCCAGCTGCGTGCCAGTATCTGTGGAGTGCTGCTCCTGCTCCCAGCATCCTCTCAGAGCAGCAGACCCTGGTCAGGTGACAGCGTTGGGCACCCACGGCAGTGCCCTGGGGATAGGACAGATGCTGCCACTGTGCTCTTTGCTCACGGTGTTTGACGCTGGCTGATGGCTCTGGATGGTTTTTATGGGTGAAAATATCCATTTTACTGTTTCATTCCTCTACCGTGCTACCATTAGGGAATTTGGAACTAATTGTTGTTTGGGAGTTGTGAGCATACATGGAAGAAGGCTGTTGAGAGCTGTGCCTTGTAGTCTAACCAAGAACTTGTGAGTCTAGGCTGATTTTAGGAGTGTGTTTCAGAAGTACCTGCTTGTACTCTCTTGCTTGGACTCGCTCGTGTTTAGCACTGCGATGTTCTCCTGCCGCAGCCCTTGTGCTGCGGTTCCGTCCGATGGCGCCTTGCCCTGCCTGGGCCTCGCACCTGCCCCAGGAGCTGTTGTAGCAGAGGGCTTGGTTCTTGCGCTGTGGCTTAAAAACACCCTGCCATGGCTTTGAATGAAATTAGACACAACTGTTTTAAAAGTGCTCTAGGCCAACCTTGCCTCTTGGAATAGGGAGAAGTATTATTCCTGGCACGTAAGACTCTCTGGTTGTGTGAGAGAATGAGAGGGTGGGTGGTAGCTTCCACACCATGAACTTAGAGACACTTAGGGGAAATTTTAGGGGAATTTTCCTTGCAGAGTGAGTTGCAGAGAAGATGTTCAAACACATGAAAACACAGCAAGAACATCACTGACACAGTCTTGGGCTCTCTGCCTGCGGTTCAGCTGGGGTGCACAACAGGTAGAGACTGGGATCCAGAGTCGGCTCTCCCTTGGTGCCTGCTGGATGGTGGGGTGTCCTAGAGGGTCCTCTGAGGTGGTATTGGCCTTTGACACCCTCAGTCACTTGGATGGATGCATGGCCAGCACCTCTTCCCTTTGCTTCTCCTGTGCCTTTTGAGGCAGCTGCACCCACCTGTCCCGCAGCCGTGCCGGGGTATTCCCTGCAGCCCCTGGATGTTTGTCTTTGAGTGAAGGCACCTGCCTTCTCTCGGGATGCCTGCCACAAGGACCACGTGTGGCTCTGGTGTTTTCGGGAGAGGTTTTTATGGGGGAGTGCTTGGAAAGCCGATCACTCGGTGAGTCCAGTCTTGGCAGCACCATGGGGCATTCACCTTGACCTGTCACTGCTCCTGGGGTGGTGTGGCAGGAGAAGAAATTGTGGATTTCTCCTGAGTAATAGCAGGAAAAAAGGTTGTGAAAGCAGAATTGTCTTCTGCCAGTGAAACTGATAGAAGGGAGAGCAGCCCTCTTTCTAGGCCAGGCTCCGCTATTCACACTGACTGTGGGAGCAGGGCTGGGATACGAGTGACAGCAGGAGGAAGAGCATCAGGGCCAGTGATTGAATTAAGGCCATGTTCCACCGGTGTTGATAGTGGAACTTTGCTGTTTGCAGGCATCACTGGCGTTAAGCGAGTGCTGTTCTGCTTGTGGATGGAGCTGGAGCCCATCCATCTCCTACCTGCCAGGTCCCTGGAGGTTTTAAAAAGCCTCTTGCTGGATGGAATCTGGTCCCAGTTGATCCAGTTCAGTGCTGCATGGTGCCAGCAGCCTGGGTCCTGCTGCAGGACTGTGTCATTATGTCAAGTGCTGTTCCCTTATAGAGGTCAATTACTTCTAATATGAAATTAATGTTTCTAAAGACAGTTAAGTCGCCTGAACTTGCTATTAAATGCAGTTCTTAATTAAACTTTTTCTCAGCAGCAGATTTGCACAGTTCATTTACAAATGTAAACAACAGGCTTAGATTGGAGAAAGGTAAAGCTCGGCGTTTTCATTCTGGAAACTGCTGCTTCTCCCCAAAACAAGGAAAACATCCCCCCAGCTTGTTCTGCCTAGAGGGTGGAACATTCCTGATCTGCCTTGATGTAATTGTTTTTAAGGGTGTAAAGTGTTTTCACAGAGTAATGTTGGGTTTTCCCTCCAACAGTAATAGGCACTGACAGTAATATTTATTTGATAGGCAAATGGCTCTTTATCCAGCATGCTTTGAAATCCATGTGTTGAGTTTTTTTGCTATTTTTCCTCTTTTGGCACCAAATACAACTGGGCAAAGGCACTTCCTAATTCCTAAATACTTCTCTATACGTGCTAAATGTATTTTAGGATAAAGGGTAATACTTATTTCCTTGCTCTTTCTTATATCTGTAAGTTTCTCTCTTGGAAGAGAGGAAATTATTTTAAAGGGAGTGTGTCTTGGAGTCCTTATGGACAGGGGCCTTTGAGGGGATGATTTTTGGAATGCTCTTTACCCTCAGCTGGTTTTCTTTGGTAGTGTTTTCTCACTTTTTAAGTTGGTCTTCAGGAAATAACCCATGTCATTGGTCTCTGAATCATGTAGGTGCTTGAAACCAAGGAAAATGCAGTTCAGACGACTGGTTTGTGTTCAATGGTTCATCTTGTAGTTGCAGGGTGAGGGGAGAGCCTCGCAGAGAGCTTGTGCACAGAGAGGGGAGGTCGGGAGTGCTGGCAGAGCAGGGGAAAGCAGGGTGGATGTAGAAGGCTGAGGTAGTAGGAAAAGGTCCGTAAGGACTGGACTTAGAGGTGAAAGCAGAAGAGTTTGGTTCCTGGGCTGGGGGCCTGGGCAGCCCTTCCTGGGGAACAGAATGGGAGCACCATGGCAGAGCTGGTAGTTCCTGAATTTCTCTGCTGTGGATGACTTTCCCATTGGTCCTGTGCTCCTTTGCCATTTGCTTTAACAATCCTTCTCTTCCGATTGCTCAGTGGGTTTTGTTTTCCTGCCCAAACAAAGCTGCTGCTTTCATAACAGGGGGCCAATATTTCAGCTTGTGCTTCCTCTTTCCCCTTTGTGATGGTGTGACAATGGTGACAAACATCTATTGTATAAGCAGGGCTTTGGGCTTGTTTTTTTTCATGGAGCTGTCCCATCCTGCCTGCAAAGTTCCTGGGAGTGTCAGACAGGGAAGACAGAGTGCCCTTTGTGTCGGGAATCGGTCTGCAACACTCGGAGGTGATGATGGGGGTCGTCAGCGAGAAGGATTTTGATTTACAGTAATTTAGCTTGAAAAATTATGTTCTTATGCAAATCCTCTGCCTTTGCCTTCTGTGGAGTTCAGGACTTCTGTGAATGATGAGGCTCTTTCTGTTTTGAGGCTTTCTTTGAGGCTCTAAGGCAGTTGTACACTGAAGCATATCAGTGTTTAACAAGACTCTTTGTATGCCAGAGCTGGGATTGCTTTTTTGTCCTACAAGAAGATGGCCTTGGCTGTGACCTGCAGCATGTTCAGCAAATACAGCACAATCACCATAACTCAATTGGGTTGGATTGTCAGAATTGGATCTGAACCCAGAATGAATCCCTGTTGTTAGAGCAGGGATTATTGTCCCAGGTTAAAAGTGCTGCTTCCTTTTTTATTTATTTTTAAACTTATATTTGGTGTGAGATTTCCAAGTAGGTGTTTGAAACTCGTTTCAAGGTGTTTTGGGAATGCATTTGGTGCAAATATCTCACTTTGGGACAAGCAATCTGCCAGCTGTATTGGGCACTTCTTTGGGAGTTAATCACTAACTCCTGAGTTACGAAGGAGCTCCTGGGAAGTGTTGACATGCTCAGATCTTTGCCTCCTGTTGAAGCTGCAGTGAGAGCAGTTCTCAGCGGGGGCTGCTGGGGCAGTGTGGGTGTCAGAAGCCTTCGGTCCCACTCACGGAGCTGTCAGCCCCAGGCCCTTCTGCCCACCAGAGCCCTTGTGCCTTGCTAATGGAGCCAGCGATGTGTGAAATGTGATCTCCTGGGTTGTATTTAATTATCTTGCTCTCTTTCTAGCACAGGATCAGTTACTTTATTCTGGATATGGTCAACTGCTTATTCCTAAAATATTTCCGCAGAGAGCAAACTGTCTTCCCTTTCCACAGAGGGATGGAAGAAAGGGACGTGAAAGAAGAAATGTGGGACCCTGGTGCCTTGGCCTTTGGTTCCTGGTGCTTCAGTTTATGTGTTGGTCTAAAGAGGCTTTGAGTGGGTTAGGTAATAAGAGATCTTGAAATGCTTGTTGCAGCTCAGTCCAGCTGCTTCCAGTGGTGGCATCGTTCTGAGGAAGCTTGTCCTAGGGCTGCTCTGGGAATTGGAGTTGACAGATTTTCCTTGAAACAAAAAGCAAGTTACAAATTTTCTACATAATTTTGGTGATGGTTCTTGACGTCACGGAAATGTGGTTCACCGGGTTCACAAAGGTCTGGCAGTCTTGCCACATTACACATTTTTTTTTAATGTTAGTTATCAATAACATGTAAGTCTGTTACTGCATGTGTGGTTTGTTTTGTTCTGCTTATTTTCTTGCATATTTTTCCTTACAATTGCTTTACTCGCTTTCTACACACACACCCCTAAACCCCCTGGGAAGGGTTTCCTGCAGCAGATCTGGTTGCCTTAAGGCAGCAGTCTGACTTGCCTGTGAAATCCAAATGCTTTTCTGGGGATTTCTGTGTTATGCTTCAAACTTTGATCTGAGCGAGTGCAGCACAAGGCTGGAGAGCCAAGGCTGAGCGGCAGAGTCCAGAGGTCGGATGTGGTTTGCTGAGGGGGTTCTGCAGGAGGGGGCAGCAGAAGTGTGGTGTGGGTGCTCCCCTCCAGAGCAGAGGGTCGGGCCAGGCAGGAGAAGAGACTCCAGTGTGGAACAGCTCTGCTGCCCCACTGCCAGGTGGCCCTGGGGGTTGGCAGGACCCTCTGTGAGGCTGGAAGGGCAAATGTACATCATTGCCAAAATGTGCTTTCTGTCTTCTGAGCTTCCAGGTTCTTATTTCCATGCTGCCTGTGCAAAATGACACATGGTGAAAGTATGAGAACTGTGTCGTGCCTGGCAGCCCGTGGAAGTGATGAGGGGGATGCATGTTCCCAGGCAGCTTAATTGGATCTGTGTAGCTCTGTGCTTTGTACATGGCCGCACTCGATTGGAGTGAACCCATTCTTGCTGCCATTTGAGCAAAGCACTGCTTAATGAACTCGTTTGCATATGATTGTGTCAGTGAAGTGAATGTTTGTTATAAAGTGCAAGGGGAGGCTTCTCAGAGTGGTAGTGATGGGATCCCCTCATCTCAGTTTCTGTGTCCAACTTGGGACCTGAAGCAAAGCCTGGAGAGAGCAGGAGAGGCGCAAGTGTGCAGCTGGAGCATGAGCTCCTTGGGCTGCCTAGCCCAGCCTTCACATCCGTCCTCTGTACCAGCATTTACTGATAGTCCTTTACTGAGCTGCTTCACATTTGTGGCGTTCTCCTGCTCCTCAGTCCCTTAGTCCTTTGAATCCCACCAATTGCTCTACTAGTGTAGCAGGAAAACAAGTTCTTGCTGAACAATATGAGATTTCTGCTCTTTATAAGGGTGAATTCTTCCAACAGCCAGCACCGACTCCTGGCAGTGCCTTCTGGCAGGCAAGACCTGCACTCCTGGGAAGGGCCTGGAAAGGAGTGTACCAGTTGGGGAATGTAGCACCCACAGCCCACCTCCATGTCTGTGCGCACACACAGCAGTCCTGGATAGCATCATCTGGACAAACTTCACTCTCTCCTTGTGCATTGAAGGAAGGTGGTTAATGAGGATTTACAGGCTTCAGCCTGGAAGCGTGAGTGTAGCTGCTGGCATGAGACAGATGTTAGGCAGGGGCTGGTGGGGTGATGCTTCTTGTCTGGGCTTGTTAAACGTGGTGGAGAATCCCTCTGGCGCTGGTGTGCTGCTCCCTGTAGTGCTCCTCTTGGCTTTGCTTCCTGAAGTATTCTCATAAGTGGCTGTGCTTATTCCCCTCTGCATTGCACAGGGCAGGACTGTGTGGGGACACAGGCTGCCCATGGAGCTGCCATGTCCCATGGGGTGCTGCCTCCAGAGCCCTGGTGCCTCTGGATGCCCACAGGGCAAGCAGAGGAGGAGTGTTTTGTCCTGCTCTGGCTGCTGTGATAGACCTCCTGTCATCGAAGCTCGCTTTTCCCTGTTTGATGCCTGTGGTAAGGCTGAGTCCACAGCGGTCTCTTCTGCCCCTGGACTGGAGGAGCTCCCTTCCTGAGCCCTGGGGCCTGAACCACACTGCTGGCTGGGTACTGGTCTCCCCAGAAAAGAACATCTCCAGAGAGGGGAAAGTGCTGTCTGTGTGTGAGCAGAGAGTGTGATGCAGGTAAGTGGTTGTCTGCTGTAGAACTTACCCAAACACAAAGCTGTGGTTGTGGGCTTAAAAAAGAGAAATAGTGTGGTTGAGCATAACTCACTGTTCAACAGAAGAAAAAGAATAGCCTTTCTCTCCTGTGCACGTGTGTCATTGGGTCAGGTCTCTAATGAGCTGACTTTGTTCGTGTGCAAAATCCTTCCACAGCTGCTTCCTACCAGGGCCACGCTGGAAAATAGCAAACTGGCATTTTTCCTCTAGTTCTCTTTGTGATCTGGAACAATAATAGCAGCAAAGAAGAGGCCAGTAGTTCAGCCCTGTTTCGATCTATTTATTGCATCTCTTTAGAGCAGTAGATGAATTATTATTAAACTTTCAGTGGCATGATAAAAGTGATAATGTGTCTTTGCTGTAAGTCTGCTTTACGGACAGGCAGGGACCGGTATGGTTGCAGGGTGTTTGCATTAGGGGTATGTGAGTGAGATTGATAGGAAATTTTGATTTTCCCCCTTATCTCTTTGGATGGAGCCACTTCATTCAGGGTGTCTGTGTACCAGTGCATGCACATCTGGTGGAATGGAGGATCCATCCACCTCCTGCCAAGCCCGTAAGGGCTGAGCTGAGGAAAGGGCTGGAGGTGCTGTGCATCATGGAAGGTGCTGGGAGGCAGTGTCAGAGTCCATGCCCACTCCTGGTGCCTCACAGCTGAAACAGCTGCACCAGAATCATTCCGGAGTCATTCTTAATACCCTGCAGTGCTGGACGGAGGCGGTCGGATGTGCCAACTATACTTACAGGAGAACCAGATTAGGGGCAGAGGATTAACAGCTCTTGGGGATTGGTAAATGTGGTGTTTTTCATGTGTTTTTAAAGCATTTGCTTCCAAACTCTGTATCTGCACCCAGTTATATTTGCTGTTGCATTACTGCAGGACCAGCAAAATGAGATGTTGTCTTCTCTTAAGTGATGAGCAAAAGAGGAGTGAAAGTTTAGGGTTATGGCAAGGGCAAGAAACCATCTGCTGGACTGGAAGGGCAGACTTGGAAAGTAAATGTGGAGAGGTGCTGGGTGGCCAGTGCTCAGTGATGAGGTTCTTGCTCATTTGTCTAGATTGCCTGTCAGATATTCCTGGAGCGGTTCGGGAATGGCCGGTCTGGCTGCTGAGAGGCTGCAGTCCCCCATCCACAGCACAGGGTTGTGGGGACCCCCAGCTGCTGTACAGCCCTGTCTATTGCTAAGGGCTGTGGGGACCCCCCCGTGCTGTTCTGCCCACTGCCCTCAGCCCAGCAGGTAGTTGGTCAGGGGATAGGGAGGCATGTGGGGCTGTGTTTGGTGCTGACCCATCAGGCTGGGGGGGCTGCACTTCAGGAGTTCCTGGTATTTGTCTCAATTGTTAAATTGTTTATTTGAGTCGGCACCTCTATCTCTTCCAGCTTTAATCACGTCCCTCAGCACTGGCCGTTCTGACTGTGTGTCCATTGTTCCCCTCCACACCCTGCATGTCTGAGGTTGCAGCCGCAGCCCCCTGGAACGGGTTGGGAGGAGGGCACACAGCATTCCCTGGAGCAGCAGCCGCGGAGTTTTAAGCAGTAATGGACCCACTTGTAGCAGTGCTGGCAGGAAGCATGAGTGACGCTGGGAACACGCTGCTGTTGCTGGAGTGTTTGTTTAGCGGAGCCTCTTGTGAGGAAGTTGCATCTGATATTTTGTAGTGCTTCCTGAATCACTTCCAACATCTTGTGATGTGTCTCCACAGGCAGCTCTTTATCCTTAGTCCACTCAGGCTGCAAGAGTGTTGAGAAAACCAGAGCAATTATCAGGGAGATGCTTCTGAGACGAGCAGTGGCACAGATACAGAGTAAGGCACATGACTGCTGTGCATCTGTAGGTTCGCTGTGCTTGGAATTGGTACAGACTGGCTGCTGTCTGTGGGACACTGCATCACCAGGGACACACGTCAGTAAAAGCCAGGGAGGGTCTGGGCTGGAGTGATGTGCTGTGCCTCTGGGGAAGAGGCAATAACAAATACTAGCCTGGATTCCCAACATCCTTATGTTCCTGTACAGAACCACCCATCCATGTCCCCTTTTCACTTGAAATACTGGATTTTCTTCCTCCCAGCAATGCCAAGAGCCTTTTATCGTCAGCTCTGTCTAGACGGGCCCTTGAAGTGCAGTGACAGTGCCTGTTGGTTGAGCTCACTGGGACAAAGGACACCAGATAAGGCTGCTGGCTCTGGCTGATGGGAGAGCATCAGTGCGGGCCTGCTCCCATCACACCTGCTGGTATCTCGGTGCAGAGGGACCACACACTGCTGGGGACATGGCAGGTGTTCCAGCACTTTCCCTTGGCTCTCTGTGGTCAACTCACTGGGAAGAATGAGCTTGGCTTTGTTGTGACCTGCAGTGCTGTTGGAGCCCTCCTCCCTGGGTGAGAGTAAGGGACATCATCCCCTTGGCGCTGAGCTGGGCACAGTGGGTTGGGAAGGATGGGTACAGCTGTTAAAACTCGAGCGTGTTACTGTAGGAGCATGGATAACAGTTCTGGAGAGATGTAGTGAGGTAACCGCTTAAGACTGGACTACAATCCCTGCTTCACGTGTTGGTGATTGATTTTCAGTTTGAAACTTGACACAGTAATGTAAGGGCTAAATTTCATTTTCATTGTGGATTTTTTTGAACAAAGTTAATGTTTGCAAAGCAAGTCTCCACAGGTATGCCTTACATTCTTCCCTGTGTCATTGTCTGGGTGCATTCAGCTCAGCTCCCTTCTGAAGAAGAGCAAGAGGTATCAGGCTGGAACCTGAAGAGACTTTTTTGGATCCATTTTTGGATTATGTTTTATAATTTTATTTCTGCCAGTGGATCTTGCTTTGCTTAACGGGAACTAGGAGCAGAGAAGGCTGTTTGGTCTCCATTAATCTTCAAGTGTCCACAGACTGCTTCAGACTTCTCTCCCCCATAAAAAGGTTTGCAGCAGCATCCCAAGCTGAGGTTACATTGGATACCAAGCAGAGGTGCTGGGGTCATACCAGTGTGGCACAGAGAGTGTTGGCTGGGGACCACTTCCCATGGTTCAAGCTATGTGCACATATTTTATGTGGGATGCTGCTGGTCCCCGCACAGCAAGGGCAGTAAATCTGCTGTCAGAAGGGCTGCACATATGTAATGAGAGCAGATTATTTCTGTTTTCCATTATTTTGCTGCCTTGAGACAGGTGGACAGATTATAGAGCATAGAGAGTATATGTTTATCAGTCCTTTCCAGCCTCTTTCATCACCACCCCCCTCCCCGGTGACCCCATTTTCAGAGGGATAAAGCGAGCAACCCAACCTCATTTCTCAAATCTGTTGCAAAGTCTGATTAGGGGAGTGGAGGAGCTCTGGCATGAGGCGCATGTGCAGCCTGCTGGGCCCGGGCTCTGCAGCCTTCCCAGCCATTCCTGCCCTGCAGGTACTGTCTGGGCTCTGCTGATGCCACTGTCCCTCTTGGGGATCCCACTCAATAAGTCTGAGTCCCATGTGAACAGTTTTTCTCTCCACAGGTATGCCAAGGGATGTAGGTGCCACACTGTAACGGGGCACATGCCGGGCAGGGTTCCCTTCCCGGGAGCCTGCAGCACAGGAAGGCTGGGCAGGTGCCGAGTGACTGATGCGAGCTTTGCTGTGAGCCTGGTTCTTAGAGAGAAGCCTGGCTTTGAGGACAGAATTACTGGAGTGGGCGTGTGGGAGTAGCTGTCCCATGACCGAGTGTTTTGGTAGGAGCAGGCTGGCTCTCCTGGCTGCAGCTGGTGCCTCCTTGGAGCAGCAGAATGTGCTGGCTTTTCCATAGCAGTGTTGTCAGCTCTCAGGAAGGAACCCCGGCTCAGCTGCTGAGGTCAGCCCACCCTGGCATGTTACTCCAGAGGCAATTGCAGCTGAATACAGGTGCTGGTGCCTGGCTACCATTCTTCAGAACCTGTGCTGTGTTGCCCAGTGAGCGGTGAGGAGAACTGGCTGGCCATTTGGGGCGCATTTTGGAGGTAAAAGTGGGATCAGAGTGCTGGAGCAGAGAAAGTGTTTTCTGATATTGGTGGGTAATGGCATTCCTTACTAAATCCTGTGTGGGCTCGTGGCAGCTTTTCGAGGAGGAGGAGGTGTCCTGAGGAAGGGGTGTGTGTGGCCTGACTGGAGGGGTCAGAACAAACTTCTGCATTATGAAAGGTGTCTCCAAAGCTGCAGGCAAGGATAAATCTGCAAAGACCAGATTTTGGCTGCTGATGAGCTTCAAGCCCTTCCTGTTCGTGTCCAGAAGACAAACAGGTCTGAACTAATCCATTAGTTATGCTGGTGTCCTTCTGAGACGGTGTTTCCAGAAATTCAAGAGTAAATTAGATGGTTCCCCAGGCTCTCAGTGTGTATCCACAGCAGTGTCAGCTGTCCCTGTTGCAGCTGTGGCCGAGTCCCCCTGGTTTGGAATCCACCAATCCAGCAGCACCCGTCCCGTGCTGTGCTGCTCCATCACTGGTTGCTCTGGGACACTGTGGTTCCTTCTGTGCAGGGAAAGCTGCACCTCACTGGCTGGCTATAGAACGGGATAGTTTGGGATGAGCAAGTTATTGCATAGTGGATTCTTGATAACCCAGTGGAAAAAATTCCGTGGTGCCCTGTACTTGAGAGGGTGCTGATGGGAAGGAATTACTTGCATGATGATGATCAGACTCTAGAAGCATCTGTGATTTAGATGTCGTATCCTGGCTGAGTCCTGGAATTGTAGACCTAGATTAGCATTGAGCACCTGCATCAATGTTTTGGGAAATGTGTGACCTCACCAAAGCTGCAATGAGCAAGACAGAGTGCATGGGCATTAGGAGACAAAATTCTTGTTTTGCTTCAGCTTCAACAAACAGAAGATTTCATGAGGGCAGCAGTGTCAGATGCTGTGGGGCAGGGGTGGGTGTGATGGTATGGCCTCGGGTCTGCATTAGCTATTGTTGCACTGCCTCTCCTCTCTGCAGAACATCGTGTCCAAGAACGCCATGCAGTACCGCGGGAACGCCCAGCACGATGCCCAGGAGTTCCTGCTGTGGCTTCTCGACAGAGTCCACGAGGATCTGAACAACGTGGTGAATTCCAGCGGCATGCCTCCGCTCAAGGTAAGGGATTCTGCTGGGGACAGTGTGGGAGTCTAACTTTGCACACAGGCTTTCCTTTTAAAGTAGTTCTCCCCTTTGGCTTCTCAACTTCAATGGTTCAGATGGAAGAAAAACTTGGGTTAAAATACTCTTTGTTTCTGCCTTGGGAATGTAACCAGCTGTTCTACTAATCCCTGGCAAGTGCTGCCTGATGCAGCCGTGTTTGAGTGGCTCTACAATAGCCAGGAGGAGTTACCAGGGGGCTGCTGGGCCTTGTCAGGTGCGAGCCCCGTGCCCTTCCCTGGGCTGCCATGCCCACCTCGCCTTCCTGCATACCTGCCCCTTGGAGCAGAGTGTACTTGGTAGTTAAAAATGCTTGTGGCATTTTTCTGATGGTTTTGGCTAAGGAAGGCGCAAATTCGACTGGTGTTCTGGAGCTGCCTGCTTGGTGCACCCCCCCCACACCTGGGTGTGCCTCAAGAGTTTGTTCCTCTCTTTCAGCCGCCGCTGGAGGATGATGTGCTGCTTGAGGGCCCAGCCTTTCCCATCAGTAGCACTTTTGTGCAGGAACTCTTTCAAGCCCAGTACAGGTATGGTATTTTGTAAATTTGTTGAATGTATGGGTGACCCCAGTATAAGTCTAAACTGACACTAGCTCCCAGTACAGTTGGGACTGGTGTCACTGTGTTAACAGCTGTTTCTGAATTCCTGCTGAAGGGAATCTGAACTAAGACCTTGCTCTAGAGGAAAGAGAGAATTTCACTGCTTCAAATTTGGTATATTCTGTGTAAATCTGCAGTATGTACTGCTATACCTATTCCTGTGCATCCTGAAAGTGAGTCAGTGCTTCATGAGCAAAGGTTCAGGAAAGCCCAGTGCTATAGAGCTCACCCTGACTGTCAGAGGGAACAGCCCATGGCAGGATCTGGAGGTGCCTGGGAGTTAGGGATCCCCAGTGTGTGCAGAGTGCTTGTCATCTGGGACTTGGGAATTCTGAACTGAAGTTATCACTGTCCCTTCAGGGCTTTCCCTTGTGTTTCCCTGCGTTCTGGGAAGAGAGCTTTCTAATTTCAGAGCTATTGGAAGAGAACAGCTGACAGCTGAATCACTAGTGTTCCTTGATGGCTTGTGCCTGTACTGCTGTGAGAATTATAATTGCTGGGCTTTCTCCCCAGTATTTGGCAGCTTTTCCTTTGCAAAGGGGAAACCTTAAGCCTGGTCTAAGACACAAAGCCATTGTAAGGTGCAGGCTGATTCTGAATGGGAGAGAATTCTTGTGTGGAGTTTATCCTGAGTAAGAGCTGTGTGCACCCCCGTGCTGACTGTCTCTGTCCCTATCCTGTCACTTCACCTCTCTCCAAAGACAAAACCCTTCCAGGGTTTCCCATTGGATCTGCTGTTGGTGAATATGGGATTTGATGGTTTATACATTCCTGATGAAGTGGGGTGTAACTCTGCCCTGTTATCCACGTTTGTCCCAGGTCCTCCCTGACGTGCCCTCATTGCCAGAAGCAGAGCAACACCTTCGACCCTTTCCTCTGCATCTCGCTGCCGATCCCTCTGCCCCACACTCGGTATGGAACTGTCCCAAAAGTAATGTTGGCTCTTTCCCATGCATGTGGTGTTGTTTAATTTACTACAGCAGGAAGACAGGTATCCGCAAAATTTCTGATAAGTCTTTTAAAAAGATACATAGGACCATACGGGGATTTTATGTTTTGTTTTGCAGGTAAAATGGAAAATCGAGCCTTTTACTTTTTCTGGAAAGGCTTATCCTTCCTATAGAATTAATTTTGGTGGAAAAAGTCTTTGATTCACATAACCAAAATATTTTGCTTTTCACTTAATTTATAGCATTTTAAAATTAAAAAAGGGAAGAGGATGAAACACACTTTTTTTTTTTTAGAACAGCCTCACTGATCACTCCAATTTCAAGAAGTGAAAATCTTTCCTGCAAAATGTTTTGCTTTTTTGAAAGACAGCTGATGCAAATAAAGCAAAATGCTTCGGGGAGATAAAATTTTCAAATTGAAGATAGAGATGCACAGCAAAACTACTTGTGGTATAAACAAACTCCTTCACCTGGTGTTTGGATCCAGAAAACTTGTGTAGGTTCCAGAAGCAATGCAACAGAGTGGTGATAGGGCAGATTAAACGTTGCTCTGTCACATTTGCTCTGAAAATCCCTGCTTCACCACCGAGTGGAGGCTAAGTGGGCTTTCCAGGGCTCTCCATCTTCTCTTCCCAGGCAGTGCTGCTGGCTGCTGTTGGAGACAGGATTGAGGGCTGAGAGGTAGCCTGTTCCCAGTAGCAGCTCTCCAGGTACTTCAAGGTGCTGTCTTATACTGTCCCAAGCTTCCTTACAGGATCCTTGTTGGAAAACTGATTGTCTTCTCATAGACAGTTTTGGTTTTAACTTTGTGGGCCTTTTTTGAGATGTTTTTCTTGTGGGAGGAAGTAACACCAGGCCATGTAGTAAGAAAGGACTCCAATCAAACAGCTGTCTGGCTGCAGCTGAGCGTAACTCCAGCGTGAGGTGGATCCGGACAGTCAGGAGGGCCCTGTACCTGGTGGGCAGCCTGGATGTGCCCAGGTTGGTCTGAGGCTGCTCCAGGCAGTGCCTAGAGGTGCTCAGCCCTGCCTAGCAGTGCTCCCATACTCTCCACAGGCCGCTCTACGTCACCGTGGTGTACCAGGGCAAATGCTCACACTGCATGCGCATCGGGGTGGCCGTGCCCATCTCTGGAACAGTGGCCAGGCTGCGGGAGGCTGTCTCCTCGGAAACCAAGATACCCACGGAGCAGGTAATGGGCTGGGCTGCTCACCTGTATGCCGTCCTTGCAGTGGGAAAGAGAGTGGAGGCTTTTGTCCCTTGTCGGATACGTAGGGCTCAAAATTCACTACCCATGGTTGAACAGGGAAGCAAGGCAGCGGTGGAAATCTGGATCAAGCTTTTCCTTGCGCGTTGGCTGTTTGAATCCTAGTGAAGTTGGAATAGCCTTCAGTGGAGGTGATCTGTGCGTGGTGGCAGTGAGGGAACCGCTGGGCGAATTCCTCTGTAGGAAAAGCTTCAGGAAAGCTGTTGAATTCCACCAAAACCTCTCCATATGTTGCTTTTACTCCAGCTTCTTGTTCATGGCTGTCCTTTTCCCTGTTCCTTGTTCCTGGCTGATACCAGGATGTTTTGAGGAGTGCCATCCCTTAGCAGGAAAATCCCAGCTGAGAGATGGGGCACTGAGCCGAACCAGGTTCGGGTGGTTTGATGGGTTCTGGTTTGCTTCTGCTGCCTGCAGATTGTGCTGACAGAGATGTACTATGATGGGTTCCATCGCTCCTTCTGCGACACCGACGACTTGGACACCATCCACGAGAGTGACTGCATTTTTGCTTTTGAGACCCCAGAGATCTTCAGACCTGAGGGCATCCTCAGTCAGAGAGGTGAGTCAATAACTCCGCTTAATGCCCACCTCAGGTGACTAGTGAGGGAGGTTTGTGTGAGAAAAGAATGAGTCCCACAAGCTGTTGATGTTCTGGTGTATTGATTTCAGCTCTGACTTTGTCCAGGCTCATTCCAGAAGATTTAATAGTGTTGTCAGCTGGGAGGTTATCAAGCAGTGTTGTACACTCCTTTCTGCCTCTTCTCGGGGCTGATGCTGCAGGTCAGGCTGGCTTAATGTGAAATCTCTTGTCTGGCTTAATTTAAAGACGTGCTAGGGACCAGATGAAGCCACTGAAATAGTATTGTTTAAAATCAGATTGCTAGTGATGAATAAACAGTCTCAGGAATGAACAAACACTTTCTCTTTCCAAGCTCAAACCCCTCGGCCTCTGCATGCACCCTCAGTGAAAGGGAATTATGGTGTCCTGGGCAGATGGAGTGTAATCAAAGGCAAATTTTATTATTGAAAGTAACAAGTTGGGTTCCTGGCACTTTAGTTTTTCTTGCGGGCAGTAAAAGCTGAGAGTGCTTGTACAACCTGCTGTGAAAAATCAGAGGAGGAGCACTTGCATATAATGTCCTTCTCTAAAGAAACAGTCACTGTGAAAGGTAATCGCTCTTTGAAGCCTTTGTACAAGTGATGAAAATGCTCCTGATTCCATACTGACCTGCTCTCCTGCAGCCCAAGGAGGGTTTCTTGATGGGGCATCAGGGCACTAGAGGCAAATGATATAATAAAATCTTTTCTTTCTCCTAATTTTTCAGGAATACATGTGAACAATAACCTGAATAACTTGAAATGTGGCACTGAGCACTCTCGAACAATAGCTTACTCTCAAGGAACGGTGAAGTCTGGAAAACTGGAACAGTCCTGTCCTAAACTAGCAGCAAATGACAAGATTGTCTTGCTGGTGTGTAACAGAGCGTGCACTGGACAGCAGAGCAAAAGGTGACTGGCAGCAGTATGGTTGGGGTTGCTCTTCTGGCCGCTTCCTAGACTGACCTGGATTTTACTCTCCTGTAGTACAGGCTCCAGATGAAGGAGCAGCAGCTTGCATCCCTAGCTCACATCAGGTGCTAAAGAACATGTTGATCAAAAAGCATTAATGGGTGCAACAAAATATTTCTAATTTTGGTGAACTTCAAGTATTGCATTACTGTAAAGGAGCAAATGCAGCCCAGTTGGGAGGATACACCACCTCTGTAGAGCTGTCTGGTTTGAGAGCAGCACATTTGACCAGATCCTGTTATGGGTGGGAATTTTAAATTGGAGTGAAAATGGGGGGAGGGGAAGAAGTGAGAAACAACCATGGCAAAAGCATTTGTATCAACTGGAGCCTGAGAACTGCCTCAGCCTCTGAAGATTCACAAAACTTCACGTGAAGTTCTCCCAGATAGTTTGGGGTTCCGATTTGCTGAACGGGATAATATTTTAATTTTTCCCTCAAATGCTTCTCCTTCCCATAGGTTTGGCTTGCCCTTTGTGTTGCACTTGGAAAAAACAATTGCTTGGGATATTCTCCAGAAGGAAATTCTGGAGAAGATGCAGTATTTCCTGCGGCCTGCAGCCTGCTTGCA
This sequence comes from Rhagologus leucostigma, assembly GCA_013397725.1. Taxonomy (NCBI): domain Eukaryota; kingdom Metazoa; phylum Chordata; class Aves; order Passeriformes; genus Rhagologus; species Rhagologus leucostigma. The sequence continues at coordinate 1,138,770 of VZTD01001486.1, read as the reverse complement.
GGTGAGACAAATGTCCTCTCTGGTCACCACAGAGGAGCTGTTGGATGCACAGGCTCCGTTGCTGTACCTCAGCCCTCTGTCAGCTCATTGGCACAGGTATATTTGAGACCTTGTACATTTGCTTTCTCATGTCAAATGTGTTCTAAGGTAAAGTCTTTGTCAGCCAGTGCTGAGAGCACTTTGCACGTGGGCGGATTGGGTTGGAGCCCCTGAGGTGATCTCTGCTCTCCCTATTGCAGGTTTGCCCGTTCAGCTTGCGAGTGGTCAGTGTTGTGGGCATAACATACTTGCTACCTCAGGAGGAGCGACCCCTCTGCCACCCAACAGTGGAAAGGTGAGCTGGCCCTTGGGTGCTGGGACCTTCCCAGGATTGGAGAGAGGTGTGTTAGCTGGGAACTCGATGTTAACCATGCAGAAATGAACGGTCCTGGTGTGGATGTGTGGAATGGACTGCAGAGGCCTGAGGAGCAGGGAAATGATGGAGCATCCTCAGGAAGCTGTGTGACAATACCTCAGTTGTGTTTCATGCCGTCTGGAGCCTGTCCTCCCTGGAAATGGAGAACAGAATGAAAATATTACTCCCACTATTTTAAATTTTTTTCTTGTGCCTGTTACTCTTCAGAAATGTTGGTAGATGCCTGTTCCATAACAGGTGTATGTTGCCTTACAGAACTTGCATAGCTGGGTGAAGGCACTTGCCAGCTTTGCCAAGTTTTTCGCTGTGTGAATTCCTTTTACTGCATTGCAAACTTGAGCTGTGGGAGTGGAGGAAGGATGAAGAGCTTGTGGAGAGAAATTACCTGCATGTAGAAGATAATGTAGACTTTGGATTGAAAGATGGTCTGACTTCTATCTGCTCCTCTCTGCAGGGCATTGAAGTCATGCGGACAGGGGGGAACCGCTCATGTGAAATTAGTGGTAGAATGGGACAAAGAAACTAAAGATTAGTAAGTATGAAGTAAAAATCCTCAAAGTGTGTTCACCTCACAATTGCTGCTTGCAGCTTGCTTGTGTGAACTGCGCATCCTTCAGCAAACATGAGACCACTCAAACTCCACCTGTGCCCAGCCCCTGTCTGCAGGGACAGCCTGGGGAGCAAGGGGATGTGCTGGTAAATGTGGTGTCTCCCTGATGCAGCTTGTTTGTGAATACAGAAGAGGAATATATTCCAGACTCTGAAAGCGTCCGCCAGCAGAGAGAGCTTCATCATCAACCTCAGATCTGCACTTTATCTCAGTGTTTCCAACTGTACACCAAAGAGGAACAGGTAGATACAGACTGTGTACCCTGGCTTGTTCACATGCCGCAGGAGCTCCCTCACTCCAGAGCAGCTCTTTTCTGCAAACGTTGATTCCTTGTGACAGGAGAATAGATTTGTAACACAAGACTAGTTATCTGTGCTGCTAACGGAGCTCCTCTGCAGTGAGAAGGTTGTGGGAGGTCCTGCTGCTGGGTTCTTTTCTGCCCAGATGCTGATACAAGAACTTAGTCCTCTCTTTGGCAATTTCCTCCTTGTGAAATATTATAAATATTATAAAGGGTTAGAACAATGTGTCTTCATGGGAATGTCCTGGAGCAGTTGTGTGTTCCCAAGCTTGAGCAGGGCTGGGGTGGGCTCAGGCAGCCCCCATTGAGTGGGACCCCCCCCAAACCGCAGCACAGTAACCACTGAGCTCAGTTCTGCAGGAACGTGGCTGCTCCCCTGCTCTGGCTCTGCTCGTGGTGTGTGAAGCTGAAGAGGCAGGAGTGATGGTGTGCCACAGGCAGGCTAGAGAGAGCTCTGACCTGGCCCTTGCCTGGCACGTGGAAGCCATCTGAATTCCTTTGGCAGTCTCTAATGTGCTGTACAAAGGGCTGGTCTGGAGGTAGTCTTTGGACCCAGGACTGAACTGTAATAATTTTGGAGCCTCTCTTGTTGCTTCTTTCAGAGGTGAGGGAAGAGTTCGACAGTTTAAATCTCTGGGCTGTGGAGGGAGGCTGGAGGACAGGGAGAGTCTTCAGTGTGTGACTGTGCTGTTGGGACTACAGAGGAAGAGGGTTCTCAGAGGGCAGTGAGGTGTCAGAGATGACATCCAAAGTACACCTTTCTTCTTTCTGTTCTGATGTTTTTCTGCTTTTTTTTTCTACTGCTGATTTTCTTGTGAGAATACTTTTCAGGCTGCCAAGCCTGCCTGCTTTTTACCTTGGTTTTTCCTTTTCCTTCTTCTCGCCTTCCAAGGCATTGGCATTTATAAGGTGCAAAAAAGTCCTCTGCACAGCAGCACTGGCTAGATTCTGCCTTGCTGCAGGAAGTGCCTCCTGAATGAGGCACCCATGTCTCTGCTTGTCACTTTGAAAAGCATCATTGGGAACCCTGCATTTCCACTGAGCTTGATAAATGCTGGAGGGAGATGAGGTAGAGGGGTCAGTGTCTGCACTGGGCTTGGGGCAGCAGAGGAACAGTGGTGTGGTGCAAGCTGCCTTGGAATTTGAAAACCAATACCCATTTGAAAACCAATACTCCTGCCCATTCCTTGTAGCTTGCCCCAGATGATGCATGGCGATGCCCACACTGTAAGCAGCTGCAGCAGGGTAGCATCACACTGAGCCTCTGGACCTTACCCGATGTTCTCATCATACATCTCAAAAGGTTTAGACAGGTAAGGATGCCTGTAGTGTTGTTGGAGGACTGTTGAGTGATGTGAGTAGACCCCTCTCTTTAGAAGTAGCCATTCTGCCCTATGTGTTCCTCACCTGGGCTTTTCCAGGCATGGTGGCCTTGGGCCTCTGCAGCTCATGCTCTTCTCTGTACACAGGAAGGAGACCGAAGGATGAAACTTCAGAACATGGTTAAATTTCCCTTGAGTGGCTTGGACATGACTCCTCACGTTGTGAAACGCAGCCAGAGCAGCTGGAGCCTGCCATCGCACTGGTCACCTTGGAGGAAACCTTACGGCCTCGGCAGAGATCCTGAGGACTATATCTATGACCTGTATGCTGTCTGCAACCACCATGGCACCATGCAAGGGGGACACTATACAGGCAAGTGTCGTGCTTATGCTATCTATGGTGGAGCCTTTCACAGAGAAACTGGTTATGTTTCTGTATGGAGTCAGAAAGGGAGTCACTGGTGGAAGCAGAGTGCCATAAGTTACAGAAAATGAAGTGAATGGAGCCACCCCACATGATGTTCTGTTCTGAGCAGTAATGTTGGACAAAGAAAGTCCTGAAATGTAAGCTGTTTATTATGTTCTGACAGCCTCAGGCTTCTATCTTGCCAGTCAGACTGGAAGATGATTCAAGAATAAATCTGTTCCTCGCATTCTCCTGAGTCCATTATAGCAGATAAGGTTATGTTAAATTACAGCAAACCTGAGAGTAGTAGGAGTGAGGGAGTCTTACAGTGACGTATTATTTCTTAGCATATTGCAAGAATTCTGTTGATGGCCAGTGGTACTGCTTCGATGACAGTGAAGTTCAGCAACTTTCTGAAAGCGAAGTCTGCAAGCAGACAGCTTACATCTTGTTCTACCAGCGACGCACAGCGATCCCCTCGTGGTCTGCCAACAGCTCGGTGGCAGGTAAGCCCTGCTGGCACTGTCCAGGGGTGGCGGTAAGTTGTCTTTCATGGATAGTTTGTCCTTCTGAAGAATTTTCTACCCAGCTCTGCTTAAGCCCCCACTCCATGTCCCAGAACTCGGCAAGGCTTGTCTGAGTCTGTGGCTGTGCGTCAGGGGCCGTGGGAACCTTCCACCTCTTCTGCTAAGGCAGTTTTGGCAGGGAGGCTGTGGAGATGGGGGTAGCCCCTACGCCCCCACAGGTGACTGCTCAGAGCTGCCCTTGTCAAAACCAGGATATCAGATCGTGACTCGCTCCTTCCCTGTGGCAGCACTCTCAGTCCCAAGGAGGCACTAGCAGAACACGTGTTGGTGGAATCCAGGGTGAGCTGTGGGCAGGTGACCTGCCTTCGGAAAAAAGAGATTTTTGTGGCGTTGAGGTGGCAGCTGAAACGCCGCCACTGCCTGCATGCTGGTATTCACAGCACATTGGGACAAGTGCAGTTCTGTCTTCCTATTCTGACCATAACTGCTCCGTAAGAGGAAAGCCCCATTCCCTTGGCAGTGTCTGGATGCTGGGGCCTTGAGGGCCGGGCTTGAGGCTCTGGGCTCCGGGTGTCTGCCAGAGCAGTGCAGTGTGTGCCCGAGGTACCTGACTCCCTGGCCTGCCAGGGTTCCACGCGTGTGCAGCCGCGCTCTGCTGACCTGTCCTGTGCCCGGTCCTTGCAGGCTCCACGAGCTCGTCGCTGTGCGAGCACTGGGTCAGCCGGCTCCCGGGCAGCAAGCAGCCCAGCATCGCCTCCGCCGCCTCCTCGCGCCGCACCTCCCTCGCCTCGCTCTCTGAGTCGGTGGAGCTGACTGGGGAACGGAGTGAAGATGATGGTGTGTATCATTGTTGGGGGGAAAACTGGGCCACTTGTCTTTCTGTTGCAAGATCCTTTCTAAAATAGCTGCAAAATCTGTGGTTGCACGGGACAGTTACTCCAGCAGCTGAGACAGGCAGGCGCTGGCTTGATGGGAGCACAGGTGGGCTTTTGTCTCATAGGAGAGGTTGGAGGAGAACAGGGCAGGAACCTTGAGCCTTTCAAAGAAAGCAAATGCCATCAACAAAACCTCTGAGTCAGGATCTTCTCGTGTTTGTGTTCTCTCTGAGTCTCACTGCATCACCTTTGCAGGGTGACTGACACAGTGCTGGCAGATTTAGCATAGGCACTAATTGCCTGCTGCTGTGCTTCTAGATGGTCCCAGTGAACGGGAGGAGATGCAAATTCACTCATGTGCACAAGTTACTGTTCAGTTCCTGGCTTTGCCTGGTTCCTCCACACATTGCCCTGTAAGTTCTGACAATGTGGAGCTTCATGGGTTAGTCAGAGCATTTGGAAGCTGGTGTGGAGATGTCCCTGCAGCAGTGCTGTGACAGCTGTCAGGTCTGGCCATGGAAGTCACACTTCTAAAATACTTATATTTTGTGTTTCTAAGTACAATTATATCACTTGATCTAGAGGTAGGAGTCCTACTTTGCCTTTCACAAAATGCTCTGGGAAATATTCTTTAATACAGAGTCATAATCTTAGCTGGTGATCTCCTTGCCAGTTTCAAGGACTTTCGAGGTGCAAACCCTGTGTTTGATCTCCTGCTGCTCAGGGATGAGAGAAGAATCTGGGTTATCAGTTAGAGGCTTCAGAGAGTTACTCCTGGGTGACCCCTGGCAAATAACAGTTGTTGGATTCCTCATTCAGCTTTTGTGCAAGAAATTGTGCCTGCAGCCTGCATGGAGAGACACGTAGTGTGGTGTGGGTGGGCTGCTTGGCTCTCGTGGGGAGATGTGGATGTGGGGTAAACCAGCTGCAGCCTTGGCTTCCCCACTGAGGTTGTCACTTGCTTTCTCTGCAGGAGGATTTTCAACTCGACCATTTGTGAGGAGTGTCCAGCGTCAGAGCTTGTCATCCAGATCCTCGGTCACCAGCCCACTGGCAGTGAGTGAAAATGGTGTCAGGCCCTCATGGTCACTCTCTGCAAAACTGCAGTTCCGCTCCAACTCCCCGTCACGCTTCTCTGGAGATTCCCCAGTACATACCTCTGCTTCCACCCTGGAGAAGATCGGGGAAGCTGCTGATGATAAAGTCTCCACCTCGTGCTTTGGCAGCCTGAGGAATCTCTCTAGCAGCTACTTGGAGCCCTGTGACAGCAGTCGGCGAGAGCACAGGACAGCTCGCAGAGCCCCTTTGGCTGTCATGGAAGGGGCGTTCAGGGAAGAGTCCGTTGTAAGGACATCTAGCTCAGACCTTTCAGATGGGTATGGTAAAAGCTCTGTGCAGCCAGACAGGAATCACCCTGCTCTGGACCCTTTTGATAACAACAATCAAATCGCCTTTGTTGACCAGAGCGATTCTGTGGACAGCTCCCCAGTGAAGGAGGTCAAAGCCCCAGGTGGGACGGGGCTGGCTGCAGAGAAGGCACATGACACCCCTAAGAAGGGTCACAGCTCCAAAGGAGCTTCTGAGCCAGACAAAAGTTTGAGGAAGGGAAGGACAGTCTTGACTACCCAAGAGACCAAAGTCTCTCACTCTTCTCCTCCACTGAAGAGTTCTCAGAAAGCTTCCCGATCTAGAAGTAAGACAGACTCTTCTAGGGTCAGCGGGCGACATGGGTCTCCTGCTCCTACTCAGGCTAGGAAGGACCACAGCACGAAGCCCCTGGAGGCATCTGTCCCATCAGCTCAACAGAAGCAGAAGTCAGGTTCTTCTCCATCCTCCACAGCTGCCAAGAAAACCCCATCAGGCTCATTGACTAAGGGCTCTTCGTCTGGGAAGAGCCGGACTTCCGACCGCAGCCTCAGCAGGGAGGGCTCCAAGATCAGTCTGGGGTCGGATAAAACGAGCGTTACCAGCAGCTCAAGAACGAGCTCCCCGCGGATCAGCCACTCCAGGAGTGACAGCAGGGCAGTGGACAGCAAGCACGTGCGCAGCTCCTCCATGGCCAACCTGCGGTCTCCAAACACTGGGGTGCGTTCTGGGTTGAAGAGGGACAGCAAGTCAGAAGAGAAGGGTTTGTCTTTCTTTAAATCGGCCTTAAGGCAGAAGGAGACACGGAGGTCGGCAGACCTGGGGAAGACAACAATGCTTTCGAAAAAAACAGGGAGTGTCAGTTCCAAGTCAGGCAGTAAAAATGTACTGGAGGACAAACCAGAGAAAGGTGGTGTCCCACCAGCCTCTCAAACCAATGCCAACATTACTACAAAAGAAAAACTTGTCTCAAAAGATGCCACATCTAACAAACATTCTCTGCTATCCAGTCGCAAGTCCAAGTCTTCCCAGCTAGATCCTGGAGTCCAGTCTCCTCCTTCCAGTGGCAAGCAGTCTGCTGACAAGCCACTGAAAAAATTACCTTCCAGCATGCAGGTGTCTGTACGGCCTTCTCTGGAACCTCAGTGAAATGCTGCAATCCAGGTGTCTTTTCTTCTGCTGAGAAGCTAATTTATTCTGAGCTCTTGTTTTTTGTTCATGTGCCTAATGTATGTTTTGAGGAGAAGTTAACTGCAAGTTGTTAAAGCGCCTTTGATTCTGCCATCAAACCAAATAGCCACAGGCAGCCAGCACTGGTGCAAGTAGCCTAGCTGGAGTCGTTGTTGAACATGAATGCAGCCGTCCTATAGCACTTGTACAAGAGTCTCTGTTGAAAGTGCAACAACTTTCTTGAGATTTGAGGGTTGGAATCTGACCCCCAGTTGTACTGACACTGGTGTGCTTTGTAGAGCTGTGAACTGATATTCCTTTGGTCTTGTTCTGAGTGGGCTGTGTCCACGCTGGTGTATGGCCTTGAGCTGTGGAGGATGCGAAGGAAACTGGAGAGACTGTCGCTTCTTTCTGCTCTCAACTCTCTCTTCCTGCTCCCCTCCATTTTCAAGCTTTCTAAAGGGCAATATTTCAACACTAATGTTGTTTCTCAGGTATATACTCAGCCAGTATAGGAGGGACTAGCATTAGTGATGGACAGAAAGGTACCTGTGTGTCTCTGCGCGTGTCTGTGTAATAGATTTAATTTTTGCATTCCAACAGCCGGAAGTTTGAAATGTAACCTTCGGTTTTTGTTGCTACGTCTATGAAGAGTTTTGCTTTGTCCATACCTAAGGCAACCTCTACTCTGTCCTATTTAACTACTTTCTTCTGAAAAGCTCTGCTAAACAACAGAAGAAATCCCTGGGCAGCAGCTGGTGGCCACCTCATCCTGTGGAAGCAGTGCCATAGGAGAGTTGTGTCCGCACACCTGGATGGCCATGAAGCTGTCAGGATGCCCCTGTTCAAACTCCTGGGAAGCATTTCCTAATGTGCTCAGACCCTTATCAAAGTGGTGAAATTAAGCCTCCCTTATCCCTAGGGGTGATATTTAGATCAAGTGTCATCCTGCTGTCTCTGAGCATGCTTTGACAGGCCCCTTTGTGTGGGTTGGCAGGGCTGTACCCAACCCCCCTGAGCAGTTTTCCTGTTCTCCAGAGTGCTGTACGTTCTTCCCTCTGGCATGCTTGTCCCCTCCCCGTGGGTCTTGCTGCCACGTGTCCCTCAGTGGAAGGTTCCCCTTCTTGTTTGGACGACAGCCTCCATCAGGGTCAAAACACTACATCTACTGATGTCTTTGTTTACATGCCCTTCTTACAGGGGAGATTCCTCAAGTTCTGTAAGGTTCCTCTTAAGGTGGATTTCTTAAGTCCTTTTACATATATGTGGTGTAATCTTTTTTTTTTTTTTAATGCTATGAGTTTTTATTGATGTGCTGCATATCCTTTATGTCCACAGCCTGTCGTGCAGGTTGTGACAAGCTGGGCAATGTGCTGGGCACGCTCTGTGCTGAGCGAGGTCTGTGCCTGTCCAGTCCAATGGCAGAGCTTCTCTGGGCATAGCTTGGGGCCAGGCACATGTGTGCTCTGTCCCATCAGCATAACAAACTGGCCTGTGCCACCTCCCTTGCTGAGGTGCTGCTCGCCCTGCAGGCAGTCTTGCCCCCAGGTCTACTGGGCACCTTGCTGCTTTGTGATCACCTTTCTGCTCACCACACACCTGCAGCAAGCTTGGGAGGGAAGGGCTGGGGGTAGCTGGCTCCTTGGAGTGTGTGTGGGGCTGAGTTGGGAGTGCCGTCGAGCGGGGGTCAGTGTGTGAGGATGAGCCCACCTGCGATGTAACCCTTGCAGTGTCATGGTGATGTCCTGCTGTATCCCCTTCACGTGGCCCAGCAGTGCCCACAGCCTGCACATGTAATGCCCTGACTGTTCCTACCCGAACGTGACCATCCCCTCAGTGCAGTCCTTTGCCTGGGCATTGTTTCAGTCTCATTTATTGCAGCAACAAGAAGCAAAGATTGCATTGCTTGCTTCTGAAATGTATGACTTGGATTATTCTTGGATTATTTTCTGTTACATCCAGCAGAGCAGATAAGACTTGCTTGACATTGCAGTACTTAAATTACTCCCTGAAATGTTGATGTTGAAGTATTTGTTTAAGGTTTTATCTGTATTAAGGTCTTACACTGTCTTGGCTCTTCTCTTGTAACAACACTTCTAGCAAGAATGTAATTCTGGTGGCTCATGCTGGCTCGGTTTGAGATCTTTTAATAGACAGAACTACTCTCTGTGCATTTTACCATGGACATTTGTGAAAGGTTATTTTTATCAAATGACATTTTCTTCTCATGCCATCACTCACTGAAGGAGTTTAAACTGGAAGCTGATGTGTGGGTTTTGAGGTGGTTTTGCTCCTGTGCTGCATGCCTGAAGGGAATTTGAAGCCATGTCCAAATCCGTGTTTTAGCTGAACACCAGTTCAGTGTTTGTATCTGGAGCAAGAGAATGGTCCTTGGAGCTCCCATTTGGGCAGAAGGGAGATGGAGGTCCTGGTATTGCAGCAGCTGATAGAAGTAGTTGAACCTCTGCAATCCCATAAGATGCAATCTCGCTCTCTTTCTGCACATTCTCCGTAATTCGTGATGCTAATTGCTGCCAGCTCCAGCGCTATCTGCTCTCTTTATGCAGCCAAACTGGATTTCTCTGTCCCTCTGGAACAGCAGCTCTGCTGCACAGGCTCCTTGCTCTGCAGGGGAGTGTGGTAGGCAGGAGGGGCTGCACTGACCTGCTCATCTCTGAGCAGGTGGGATGCTGCTCCTCTCTGGTGGGTTTTCTGCTCAGGAGGGCTTGGCTTGAGGTGTCCTCAGGCAAAATGGTTTGACTTACAAGGGTGCAACAGAGTTCATGTGGAACATAAGACACACACCAGGCAAAATGTCAAAGCGTGAGCGTGCAGTCTCTGGGAAGCACGGTCCCTGCTCCGTGTCTGTGTCCGCTCTGTGTCAGGGCACTTGGGAGCACAGCCACTCATGTCACTCTGCACCTCTGCTTGTTGGTGTCACACATACTCAGTAGTAAATGAGCTTCCTTGCACAGGAGAGGGTGGAAGGATGTGGGTCTGGGAAACGCTGTCCACAGGGAGTGTTAATCAAAGCCTTGTTGCTGTTACAGTCATGACTCCATCAATGAAGTAGGAGAAATGCTTCTGAAACTGCATGTAGGTTATTACAGGCCCTACTTAAAGGGATTTGGGGAAAAATCATCAGTCTTCTCTCCTTGCTTTAAAGCAGACTTATCTCTTGTCCCTTTCATGTGTAGGAACTCCTGTCCATGCTACTGTGTTGTCCAGCTGCCAGGATGTGGCATGGTACCAGGGAATACTCGAGAGAGGGATGTGCCAAGTCCTAGATGCCAACACCACCATGGCTTTGCATATGGATCCTTCAAGCAGCAGTGGCTTGAGGCTATTCTGGAGCAGCTGCATGTACATGATCATCTCTTAGTGTTCCTGTTGGCCATCAGAAGCACTCATGGCTGTGGAGGAGGTGGGCTCTGCCATCTCCCAGAGGCCGCTGGTGCCCAGGGACCTCCACCTCCCCTGCATGGTGGCGTTGGGGCCTGTAGGTCTCACGGGCGTCTGAGTGGGATGGGATCGGCTGCTGCCAGCTCTGCCCTGCCAGTCCTGCCCAGCCTGTCCGGGGATGGCGGGGTCTGGGATCCTCCTGCCGAGGACTTGGAAGCAAAGGTGTATAGGGTGGCCTCACGGTGATGGGAAATGCCTGGAAATGGGGAGGCCCAGCAGTGTCCCTGCTCCCAAACATGTGAGCTCCAAGGCAAAGCAGGCTTTCAGGCAGCGTGTTTCCAATCGGCTTTGGGTTGGAGTCGCCTGTGCCAGCGTGTGACTTGCGTTTCACCACACGTCCCTAGTCTGCCACTTGCTCCTGCTCCTGGAACTGGCCCTCTGGGTGCAGGAGAGCAGCACCTTCATTCCAGTGCTCGATTCCTACAGGAGTCACCTAGAGACTTTTTTTTACCCTTTTTGGGCTGTGTCTTTTGGATAGTGTTTAGTAGTATTCAAGTTATAAGCACATTTTCAATGACGTGTATTGAAGAGGCACCTTTTATTTGTATTAATCACATTTGGTAGACAATTTGGTGCCTGCAGTTCCCTGTAACTTGTGTCTCACTTTGCGTGTGTAAATTGTTAACCCTTTCAGACTTATCAAATATGGATTAATAAAAACAAGATGCTTAGGATAGAAAGCTAGCAGCTTAATTGCACTTCTCCCACTGCAAGTGCCCTCATCCGCCGTTGCTGCAGGGGTTTTGCTTTCTGAAGCCGAAACTTGAGCATGACCAACCATTTTTCTTGGTGCGAGGCAGCTTGCATGGCTGTGCTGTCCCCGATGCATGTCCCTACTAACTATGCAAGCCTCTAGCCCAGCCATGGCTCCGGAGCACCGCTTGGAGTCTGTGCTGCTGCCTCGTGGTGCAGCTGCTGCTGGCACACAGGAGCATGTCCCTGGGTTCCTGCTTCCTTTGCACATCTTTGACTCTTTCCTTTGCAGGATTCTGCGTTACTGACAAGGCTGGAGCGTAACCTAAGGTTAGAGGGATCGGAGCAGGGAAATGAGAACAAACTGATTTCTATTTTGTGTTGTTTTTCCTTTTGTTAGCAGGGCGACCTGCTCAGGGTTCTGTGTGTGGCCTGCCATTCCGTGTATGTAAGGGCACGCTGTGAGGGGGGGCAGGCAGGTGCCCGGAGCCGTGCGGGCACTCAGCGCTGCTGAGAGTGTCCATGTGAGGGGAGCGGTTCCCAGTTGTCCTTGTGCTGCCCATACTGGTCTTGGGGCTTTGCCTGCCTTTCTGGGGGAGCCCTGGCTGCCCGTGGGGGTAGCTGGGCTGCCTGTCTGTGCTCCAGAACCCTGTGGTGTTGGGGTTTGAGCTGTGTCCTGTTGGACAGCAGGTCCCCTGGGGCAGCTGTGTGTGCCACATGGCCAGGGCAGCTGGCGAGGGCTGGCCTGGGCTTTGTGCAGGTCCCGGGACTCCTCCTGGTTCTTGGCCCCGCAGCTTCGGTGCCTTCCCCTCGGTCAGCCGGCATGGAGAGGGTTTGGAAACAGCATTCCAAATAATTTTACTGTTGGGTGTTGTTTTTTTCATTTTGGTTTGATTTGGGTTTTTTTTGAATCTTTTGTCATTTGCCTACTAATCCAAAAGAATTTGGCAGTATCTAATGATACCTGTGGAGGGAACTGAAATTTAGTTTTAATCTGTGGTGAGATGAAAGTCCTACATGGTTTTCTCAACAAAAGCACCGTAAAGCAGTTACTATTAAGAGCTTTATTTTGTAAAAGAAAAGCACCTGAAGAGTTCTACAATGTCTGTGTTAGGTCTAAAGGCTTAGGGACTCTTCTATTTTTTTAAAGGTGATAGCACTCAATTTATCTGCAAATAGTGTTTTTTAAAAGACACAGATTAAAACTAAGAGTAACCACCAGTCCCGGCTCACTCAGCCCTGCAGCGCACACACGCCAGCCTCAGGCTCGTGTGGCATTTGTGAGTGCAATAAACCCCTTCGGAGGTGCTACATTGCCTTGGGTAGGGTAACACAAGGGAATCCAGGCCACGAGTGGCTCCATTATTGTCCTGTGGCCTTCCAAGTATGAATTTGTACAGATTTGCTCACCACCTGTGCCTCACCATTGGTTAAAATTGAATTTTAAGTCCTGTTGCAAATGCAGTTTCTCTTCTGGACACAATGTCAGATTTTACACTGGAATATCTACGGTTCTCAAACTGCATGTCACATCACTGTACCTGGTACAGGGACGTGGGGCTTTCCCACACCTTTGATATTCTCCTCTGTATTTTAATGTTTTTGACCTGTACAGTAATTGGAAAGCAGGCTGTCTTTACTTGGGGTTGAACATTGTACCATAAATTTTAAATTATTTGAGGACAACTGCATGAGACTGTGTCAATGCCTTTTATTATTTATTTGTATGTTTTATTATTCGAGGTGTATGCACTTTTAATATGCAGAATTTATATTTTTATGTTAAAAATCATTTTCTTTCAGAAAGAAGAGTTTGAATATGAGGAATTGGAATTAAGTGCAAAAAGGGGAATATGTAATAAAATACAATAAATTTATTACTAGGCATCTTGCCTGAGTGAGCATTTTTCCAGGCTGCAGGTGTCAGCCTTGCCGTGTTCCTGCCCTGCCTGCTCCAGGCCCAGGATGGGGGCATGGGCTTGGGAACTTCCCCGTGTGCCCCAGGGCTCCTTTGGGGAAACCAAACCCAGAGGCCTGGTTTTGGGCACCGACCTGTGTGCTGGGGAGGGGGGGAGACACAGGCTCCTGCTTCTCCTGTGTTGTTCCTGATGCTTCTCTCTCCACAGACCATCAGTCCAGGTCCTGCGGTGCTTGGCCACGGTCCTGAGAGTGGGTATGGGACCTGCACCTAAGCCCTTGTGCTGGTGAGTCTGGTCCGTGAGCCCCAGGGCAGGGGGATGTGATCTGGTTCCTCCTTGGAGTTTGAGGGCTCACACCTGCTCAGGCAGAGGTGGGAGTCTTCTGTGTCCACCCATCCATGCCTCATGTCAGGACTCAGCCCCTCACGTGAAGGGGCTTGGGGGCTTCTCGGCACCAGAGCAATCCCCTGCCACCCCCAGCCCCATCCGTGTCCGCTGCCACCCACAGCAGTGAGACCAAGCTCCAGAGAGGAGGAACACATGGACCCGGGTCCTACGGCATTTGGGGCCAGGAGACCCCCAGCCAGATCCCCACACCTCCAGGAGACCCTCAGGTCACCCCTGCCTGCAACATGGGCAAAGGTATTGAGGGCAGGGGTGGCCTGAGGGGCTTCTGCCTGTTCTCTTCCTGCCATCACCATACGCTGGAGGCTTGAAGCTCCTCCAGCTCTGTCCTAATTAAAGACTATTTTTCCTTTAGCAGAGTGTGCAGCGGTGCCTTCAGACAGAGAGGAGAGTGTGGCTGCCAGATGGGAATGTGGATGGGCTGCTCCTGCTGCCACCTGCCTCAGCCCAGCGAGGATGACGATGGAGCAAGGCAGAAGGAGGACAGGCTGCTGCTCCTGGGTGCTGAACGGAAAACCTCTGTCCTTGGTGTATTGTTTCCAAGTGACTCAGGCCCTGGGCTGGGAGAGCTGCTCCAGCTGCCACGGCTGCAGGCACCAGCCCCTGCTGGGCTGCCCAGTCTCAGGGCAAACGGGCGCAAAAGGCTTTAGCCATCCAGTGTGTCCATGCCCCTTCGGTGCTCACCAAAGTGGAAGTTATCAGTGAATCCCTCTTGTTCCCCAAATCTCCAGAATCTCCAGATCGGTTGTCCTGATGGTTGCAGAAATGGTGATGTTGGTGTGTTTATCAACAGCTGTGCTGCATTCACCCCTTGCCCGCAGGGGTCCCTGGGCCTTGGGGGATGCATGGGCCCTGCCAGTCCCTGCCATGCAGCCTTGGTCTGTGTTTCCATCCATCCTGCTGGGAATGGTGATCTGGAGCTGAGCCCCTGGGCGCTGGGCCGAGGAGCTGGTTGCTGCCCTGGCCAGTCACGCACACGAGTCACACCCCTACTGTGTACCAGAGCACTGCTTCACATCTTGTGTAGAAATGGGGATGGCAGATGTCATATTAAATTATGGGGTCATCATTTATTTATAGGTGATTACATTAAAGAGAGATTAATATAGCCAAAGGCTTTGCAGAATTAGAGTTAATGTACTTGTGTTTATTATATTTGCCAACATTTCTCCAATCCAGCTGGGTTTTTGTGGCCACGGGATTTAAGAGAGAGCCCACTGCCATCCTCCAGCCTGCCTGGGAGAGAGGTGAGAGGTCCATGGAAAACACTTGAGAACTTTGATCTTTGAGTGCTCAATTCTATTGCCTCCCCCTTTCTGAGGGTCTGTGGCAGGCGCTTGGTGCATGGGCAGGGCAGGACTCGGCAATGCTTACAGTGGGGTCGGGAGGGGAGCCCAGGGTTGGGGCTCCCAGATGTCGCTCTTGGGCCAGGATTATGCTGTGTTTAACTGGGATTAGATTACTGCAGAGCTGGGCACAGGTTTCTGACACCCTGAGGAACACCGGTGGGGGGGTGCCGGGTGTTCCCTTGGTCCCTGTGCCCCCAGAGCCTGGTCTGGGGCTGGCAGTCACCTGTCCCATGGGCTGTAGGTTGCCTGCTGCCAGCTCAGGAGGCGCTAGCAGAGCTCACCTGCTGGTGGATGAACCAGAGGAGCCAAGAAGACCATGTGTTTGGCTGGAGGAGCCAAGCCACGTGGGAATGGTTACTGGTTGTGCCAACTAGGACTGAGGGTGCATAGGGTGGATGTGCAAGTCCCTGCTGCTGCCTGGCAGAACACCTGCCTGCCTCTGAGAGCCAGAACAAAACCCAAGCTTTGGGAGGCCGTCAATAAATTGTAACACATTAGGCACTGTCACCCCTACCCCTGGACGCTTAAATTTTGCTCTAATTGGAGTATTGCTTTTCCTTCCTCAGCACTTTTTCCCCTCGGCCAGGTATCGATCCTGGCTCTGTGGGGATCTGGCTAACAGTTGGCAATTTATGGGAACATAAAACTAGTCCATCGTAGAGCAAAAACCCAGCTTTTAATAAGAAATGGTGACATCAGCCTCTGGCTGATTCCAAGGTGGATTTGCCATTTTACAGCGGGTCCCCAGGTCGAGGGCACAGGGGCTGTTGGGGGAAGGAGACCATTAGAAGCCTCTTGGGCTGGGCCACCTTGTGGGCAGGGGTGGCCTGAGGGGCTTTTGAAGATGTGGGAGGTCTCTTTTCTGGTCTTCTGTGCCCATTCCCATGGTGGTCGAGGGTGTGGCTGGGGTCCCCCGACCCCAGAGGACCTGGGTCCGTAGTATGTAACCTCCTGCCTGGAGCTTGGTCTCACTGCTGTAGGTGACAGGAGCTGGTGGGCAGCAGGCTGGGCTGGGGCAGGGGGTGGCAGGAGACTGCTGGCAGTGGAGGGCTCTGGTGCTGGGCAACCTCCCCAACTCTTTCACGTGTCCTCGCTCCACCTCCCCTAGCCCCTTTGCCGCTCTCCTCTGGTGAGGGATGCTGGTGGCTTTGCGGATTGAGGCTGGTTGTGGATTCCCAGACCTGTGGGTCTTTATCTCGCTGGTGCGTTCCTGCAGGTTTGGGGGCGTGGGGTCCCTGGGGAGCAGGTCCCTGTGATTAGGTGGCATCTGGCACTCTCAGCCCAGCTCCAGCCCCGGGAGGAGCTCCTGAACATCCCATTACTCCCAGCCCAGCCACCCCTCTCTCGCAGCCTGGAGACGGACGCGCTGTCTGTGTCACGCAGCGCCAGGGCGTGTTGTGTTGGGTGTCCCAGTGCTGTCACAGCTGCTCTCTCCGCCATTTGCTGCCGTCTAATTGTGGTTTTATTGAAATGAGTCTAAATTGTCTGGGAATACATTAGCTCGCTGTCTCCCTGTGGCTCGCACTCCGCATGGATGTGAGTGCTCTGCAGTCGGGAGCGCTCGCGCTCCCGTTTTTAATCTTGCGGAACCGGCTCCCTGGAGAACGGGTGCATTTCCTAACAGCCTTAATGAGTTTCCAGAGCTGGGGTCAGATTGTCTTGGCAGTGGTAATGGGGGGCCGGGGGGGCTCGCCCGGCACCGCTCCACAGCTCTGTGCTCCAGACTGTAAATAAAGCCGTGTCCGCTGGTGCTACCGTGAATCCCTTTGCTCCTTTAACAGGCAGCGTGCGCATTGCAAAGCAATTCCTGGAGCCCCTGTGACAGTCTTTAAGCGTTTTAATATTTTGCAAATGATTTATTGAGGGTAACGAGCAGATGATAGACTGCATTTCAAGGTGTGGATTATCTATTAGAGCTCACGTTGAAGGCATCTGCGCTGACAGGCTGCTGCCAAGCAAGGCAACTACAACCGATCCGCTGTGTTACAGGAGGGGTCAGCACCTCCTGCCACAGCTGGGACATAATCCAGTGCCCCGCTCGCTGCTCTGGTGACATCGGTAAATACCTGCCGCTGGCTGGGTGGCACCGATCCTGCCCGTGGAATCAGAGCTCCAGTCATGCCTGGTTAGGAGGAGCTTGGTGGCGGTTCCCCCCGGGTGCCGGATGGGTTCATGGGCTGTGACATCACCCCTGCGGAGCCCCTGGTCTCAGGGAGGGAAGTGGGCAGGTGCTTCACCGATTTATGAAGTGATTGGTATTGTGGGGCCAGTCGTGCCGCCAGCTGCTTCCCCACCCCGTGCATCCTGGTGGGCTCCACAGTCCCAAGGAAGGTGGGACACAAAGCTTTTTGCACTCCACAGTGCTGGCTTTGACCCTCTTTCACACCTTTTGCAGTTGATGCTGCCCGTCCCAGTGTGGCACAGCCAAGCTTGGGCCAAGAGGGGCCCTGTGGGCTCAGGGTGACGGTGACCGAGACACTGTCCCCTGCGTACCCCTTGCTCTGCTGGGGGGACGGCCACTGCTGCAGGGAGGGTAGGAGCTGTCCTACTGCTGTGCTGGCTTCGTTACAGTGAGATTAATGCTGCTTATTGGGAGTTTTTATCACCTCAATGTTTCCTCTCAGCTCCTGAAACCAGCTTCAGCCCGGATTTATTACCTGGCAAATAAATACAAGTGCAGGTTTATTTTGCCTCCTTGTTCATCAGAAAGGAATGAAAATGTAAGCAAAATATTACAAATAAAATAGACTCAGTTTTTCTTTAATTGACCTTTGATTTTTAACGTAATACCTTCCCCATGTTGCTGCTTCAGCCTTTAATTTCTCTCGGTGAAGTGGCTGTGTTCAATGATTCATTCTGTCCTGAGGCAAAGCACACACTGTAATTGGTTTTTAACTTCCTGGAATGTCAAAGCCGGGATTGAAATTTTACGTATCACACCACCAATTCAATACTGGCTTTAATAATAATGTTGCAGAAAGGGAAGCAGATTTACAGCTGTAGAAAAATGTAATCAAATTTTGAGCCCGAATGCAGTAAGTCCAAATGCTAGTTTTCATTTGGAAACTTGTTAGATAAATGTGACATCACCTGAGTGGTTCCCAGCTCATTTCTGCTTCTCCGTGCCACAGCCGGGGGAGCTTGGAGGGCTGGGAAAACGGGGGGAGCCGCGAGTCCGCTGCTGCTGGCGCTGCCCCGGGGAGGGGCTGCTGGCTGCACCGGGGTGCGGGTGCCCCTCGTCAGTCGCTGGGACAGCCTGGGGGGAAGCACGCGGCCGGAGCCCCTCGCGATGGCATCGGCCCGAGGTCCGGCCGAGGGAGCCGCGCTGCCGCCGGGGCTCTGCCGGCCCGGGCCGGGCACTGCGGGGTGCTGCTGGGGGAAACACCCCCACAACACTGCAGACACCAAACACGCAATCGATTTTGGCCAATTAATGTCTGAAAAAAACTAATAACCCTCCTCTCCCTTTCTTATTACCGACTGACCTCCAGCGATCCATTAGTTTAACAAATGATATGCGAACGTTCAGCATGGCTAATGACTCTGGATTAAACCCACTGACACCTAATTCATCAGCGTGCCCGCACCACAGTGCCTGTGGTGCCGCACTCTCCATCACCACCGCGTTCCCACAGCACCCGTCAGCGTGTCCCTGGCACTCCGCATGGAGCTGGGCACTGTGGCCCCGTGTCTCCCCCGTGCTGTGTCCGGAGCCACCGGTGCTGGGCTGGGCCCGCAGCCCCGTGGTGCTTGGTCCCGGTGCCACGTGCCCGTCGGCCGCAGGCTCCGTGCATCGCCCCGCTCCAGCGCCTGCCCTGCTGCCCGCAGCGCTGCGCTCCCTGCTCTCTGCTAGGATGTCCTAAAAAGCTAACTGAGCTGAAATTATTTTCTTTCCTTGGAAAAGCCTTTAAATAATGTATTGCCCTCACTTGCTGTTACTGAGTGTTTTAAAAATCCAGGGAACTTTTCCTTCTCACTTGTGTGTTGCATCTGTTTGTTGTAGGGTGTGAATTACCCTTGGGAGGATCACTGGAAATTCCATCTCAAGGCCAGTGCCCTCGCCGAGGGTGTGGCTGTACCTGTGCCCTTAGGTGCATCCCCTGTGGGGAGCAGGAGCCCAGACTGAAATCAAGCCCGGAGCACTTCAGAGGAGCTGTTTCGCAGCCACCCGGGTGCCCGCGGTCCTGGCCGGTCTCACAGCTCCTATCCTGCTTTTGGATGGCAACGAAATTGGGACCAGTGCAAACAGGCCATGAAAACACCCGAAGCAGTGAGGGAAGCATTTTCATCATGATGTACTCTGTGAGATTTGAAATAATATAACCAAAATATGCCCTGTGTTTCCCAGTCTATCAGGGCTCCAGCGCTCATGTCTTGTTACATGGTGCTCCCTCAGGCCAGTGCTCCTGGTCCATCGGATGGAGCTTACGGATTTGAAACACTTTCCCTGTCTGGCTGAGCAGCCAAACTCATTTGCTACCTGAATGTCACAAGAAAGTAAGCTCTCTCCAAAGGGTTAAGAAAGGTGTAGGACTGGGTAAATGCTGGACCTGTCAGAAACTGTTCCATAAAGTTCCTCCCAGACATTCCTCTTTTTCCTGAAGTGACAGTATTTTTCAATCGTGTTTCCATGTGTCCATCCCAGCAGCACCGCTCCTCTGGCCCACCCAGTGTGGAGTGACGACTTTGGGAGGCCCCAGCAAGGTGATGGCACTTTCTGGGGGCTTGTGGTCCCCCACTGTGGAGGGCAGGAGTGTCTTGCTGCTTGCAGGGCTAGGGCTGGCTGGGTATGGGCTGTCTCCAGCCTGCCACTGCTGCCACTGCTGTTCACCCCGTGTGTGGGAATACAATGGGGAGAGCGTAACACATCCCGGGCTGCTTTGTGTGGTTGGCCTCTCTTAAGCTGCTGCTGTGCACACTCTGGCTCAGCCCCAGGCTCTGCGTGCTCCCCAGAGCGGGAGTCTCCATGCTGGCTGCTCCAGGACGCATCTCTCCTTGGAGCCGCTCGCGTGATCATCCTCTCGTACCTCCTCCCCAGTGCATTCCTACTTTGAGAATTCAGCCTCAAGCCTCTCACTTTAAGGGACTGTTTAATTTTTAAACCCTTGTTACCAGAGCTGGCAGGTGGCAGGGTCTGAGTGGGATTTGGGGAGCCATAGGAAAGAAATGGAAGGTGAGAGAAGGGGGGAGCTGCCCACTGGTGGCCTCTGTCCCCTGACACAGTGGGTTCTGTTCTCACTGACTTAGGACAAGGCAGCAAAGGAGCCTACTTTGCAGAAATTGAGGAAAACCTCACTGGGCAAATATTTTTCGTGAGGCTTGCAACATTCTGTCTTGGTTTGATGCATTTCACCCAACTCAGCCCAAGATCAAGCCACTGAAAATAAACCTAATGTCTTTGGAAGGAGATGGAAAACAGCAGGGATGTGACAGAGCTCCCACCCTTAGGCCAGTGCTGGCAGGGCAGGCAGGGCACTGGTGATACCCTGATGGGGTCACCCTCTGCCGTGCTGCTGCCAGGTCCTGCTGCCACAGCCCCGTGCCCCCGAGCTCCCAGCCTGGCTCCTGGACCGGAGAGCTCTGGAGTGGCCTGAGGAGAAAAGCTCCCTGTTTGCGGTGAAAAAAAGCTGAATAGCCCCAGAGACAGTGGGGAGAAGGACGAGAAGGGCCCCACAGTCTTGCTCCAATCTGACAGCGCTCCATCACCCTGGCATGTGCCTGGCAGCTCTGGCTGGCTGCTGGGAAGACGGGGATCGTGGATTGTTCCTCCCAACCAGCTGCCAGTGCTGGCAGCAGGACGGCACCAACTCCGGCTTCAGCCCAGCTCCTTCCTGCAGAGCTCGTGCAGGAGCCCCGGCCTCACTGGTGCTCTCGGCAGCGCCGGCTGAGCCGGGTGCTGCAGCACCGGGGCCAGTCCCTATTGATTTCAATGGTTGCTAATGGTCTTTTTCATACAATAAGAGGCTTTTGTGGGAAGAACTTAATCCAGTCCTATCACTGGGTGAAATTGTACTGCTCACTGCTCAGATTTCCAGGACGTGAGCTACTTTAATAGCAGAGGGAGTTTTATCTAATACATTTAATGCCTCAATATTTTTATGGCATGACAGGTCCTAATTGCACTGCTGCAGTACCAGGAGCGTGAGATGGCATGGGTCTGCTGGGTGTGAGGGAGCTGTGCTGGCACACGGTGGCTTGTGGGCACCTTGGCAGTGTGACTGTCACTGTCACCAGTTGCTGTGCTGAGCCCCACTGTAGCCACCAACGCAGGTTATCGAGGTGATGACAAGGCTGGTGCTGGAGATGATGGAAATGCAGGGAACAGGAACTTGGTGTTCCCCAGGGGCATTTTTTTGTCTTTCCTCTCTGCAGCAGTGCTGCTCTTGCTGCTGGACAGTTGGGTTGGGGTCAGGGGCAAAGCCTTGTGTCGGGCGGGGGTGACAGAGGTGACGCCTCTTGGGACAAGGGATGCCAGGGCAGGGTCAGGTCCTGTGTGCTTCAGGATGTGCTCTCCTGCAGGGCAGGCAGGGCGTGCTCAGGGCAGGCAGGGCGTGCTGACAGGGCGATGCAGATGTGCCTGTGTTGCAAGACACACTCACCTTGCCATGCATGTTGGCATGTGCCAGCCTAGACCTCTGCCAGCTGCGCTCGAAGCAGCCGGGCCCAGCTCTCTCCTTGTGCCGGGAGCAGAGCTCGGGGCCTGGCTTGTGCAGGGGTGGAGATGTGTTCCGCCTTTGAACTAAGTGTGCAGAGGTGTCTAATGGACTGTGATGGCCAGGATCAAAGGTTAGGAAATTTCTCTGTGTAACTTATGTAAATGAGGACTAATTAGGTTTTCATGATTACCTTTAATTAGCTTCTCCACAAGTAGCAGTAGTCTACATGGCGTGAGCCGGGACGGGTGGCACACGCAGGTATGCGCGCAGCCAAGCACCTTCGTTAAAAACGTTTTTAAAAAATGAACCTGCAAGATGCAAATTATCTATTAAATGCTCTAGAAGAAGGTTTCAAGTGGGAAAAAAAGCACAAGGAAAGCTGCAGCTCTGAAAGCCCTCCAGGACTGCTCAGAGCATCAGGGTGAGCTGTGCCACACGTGCCAGTTATGCCACAGGGGACACGTCTGTCCTCGAGGCTGTGGGGGACACGGCTGTCCCCATGGCTCTCCCACACGGGTGAGTCTGGGGTGGCCCCAAGCAGGCAGCCATGTCCAGTGTCTGGTGAGGACATCTCTCCGGCTAGGATCCTGTGGTCGCAGGGGATTTTCAGAGAATGCTCCATCAGTGTGTCCCCTCTTTCCCTGCCCCATCTAACCCTGGCAGCATCGCCTTCTGCTCTGCTCATGCTGTGGAGGGCATGGTGAAGATGAAGGGAAACGTGCCAGGTCTGAGCTGCGCCGGGCTGAGGGGGTGAGCTGTGGTGGGTGCTGGGCATGTGGCAAGTGCTGGTGCTGGGTGCTGCTGCAGGGTCCTGGGCAGCCCGGCCCTAAGAGAAGGGTTTAAACCAGAGTCAGAAGCGGCCCCCCTTGGAGCTTCACTCTTGATCCTGAAGACCTGGAGCATGGTGTTGGGTGGGAGGAGAACATATACGAAGAGACAGAGGAGTGAGTGAGTGAGATGGCTCGGACAACTGCATCCAATTAGCCTGACATTAAGCCTGGGCAAACATGTGGAAAAATCACTGCAAAATTCAATTAATGGGAGAATTAGAGCCTGGGAATATAAATTCATGCCTGTCAGGGTGGTTGAACAGACGTAGGTCTTGTCAAACCGACCTGATTTCATTCTTTGATGAGGTTCTGAGTTTGGTGGTGGCACAGAAATGGCCTGTGTTTCCCTCAGTGCCACAATGCCCTGGGGAAAAAGTGATGAAAATGGATTAGAATGCAGGACTGAGGAACTGGGAGGGAAAGTCTTGTTCTGCAGCTGGGTGGTGATGGCAGTGTCTTCCTGGGGAGCTGTGTCCCGGTCCAGGTGTGAGACCAGTGGTGCTGTGGGGCAGGAACGCTCGGTGCTTGGGCAGTGTGAGTGGAGGAGAGACACAAGCACTGCTCCTGCAGCTCCGGGCAGGGAATCACCCGGCTGGCATGAGAGCAAGCACTCCCCTCCCCACAGCACTGGCTCTCTGGGGAAAATGTCTGTGTGTGGAAAACGTCAAGTTCGCTTTATTTATTCAAACTGTTATGTCAAAATGATTCTGAGTGTTGTGAAAGCAGCAGAAACTGTGCCCAAATCCCTGGTGCCCTGGCAGGAGCTCCCACGGTGCAGGCGGCAGATCATGGCCAGAGCACTCGCCGCCCCATGCCTGGGCACCCACTGGTGCTGCCTGGCTGGAGGATGCTGCCTGTCCCACGCTGCCTGGGAGGATGACAGGCAGCTGGGCTGCAGGGACCGCTTGGCTCCAGCACCGCCACTAACACTTCCAATTTCCCTCTGGAAATTGTTTCTGTCAATATTTTAATTTCATTTGGGCTGAGCAGGTGGAGCGAAGGCAACGCATCCTGAGCGGATCATTTATTTCTTGCTCTGGATCTCGGCGGGGACCCATCAAGTGACATGATGCCAGCAGCTCCTCATGGATGGAACCAGGGAACCGGCTGGGATGATGGCCAGAGCAGGAGGGGACCAAGCCCTGCTGCCCCTTGCCCCCAGTGCTCTGCTGCAGGGCTGGGCTCCAGGGCAGACACACGGGCAGGGACCCACTAGTCCTTCCTATGGGGCCACCACAATCCTCCAGTGTCACCATCAAGGAGCACCATCAAGGCTGGAGCCTGGCTCAGCAAAGCCCTACATGGCAGAAAGTGCCAGTGGTGGCAGTGGTGGGGGCGCTGGAGCACTGAGGCCACGGAGAGCGGGAAGCCCCTCGTGTCTCCTCTGTGCTCCCAGGTGCCTCCAGGTGCTCTCCCTGCAGTGAGGTGTGTTTGTCTGGGGAGAGGAACAAGGTTTAACCAGACGGTGGGGCTAATAAATTGCCCAGGAAAAGCAAACTAGTACATGCAGCTCGCGTTTCCTCCGTGTTTCCATTGCAATGTGCCAAAAGAAATCTGTCTCAGGAATTATTTCAGAGAGGGTAATTTCTGTTTCCCAGTTGCTGTCATACATTAGAAATATCTGAAATGCCTCCGGTTGGTTTCCAGTGGTGAGGAGCAGCCAGGGGCTGCCATGGATGAGAAGCACTAAAAGAAAATAAATTAGCCTCTTGCACTCAGCCCTTCTCACTACCGAGCCACGAGTGACGAGCAGCTGCTGCTTAAGTAACGACCAGAATAATGAGCAGAATAAGATCCACAAGGGAATATTAACTCCGAGAAATAACATTTTCTCCCCCTTTTGAAGTTTGCCCTGGCAGCCCTTGTCCTGGTGCGGAGGTGAGCCATGGCCTGTTGGAGCTGGCAGGGAGGGGTGTGGTGCATTCCCTGCCCCACACCACCAGTGCCAATACTCTTCCCTTCTTTTCCCCTCATCAATCCAACGCCAGTCTGTCTCTTCCTGGCCTAGCCAGGTGTAAAACCCCTGTGCTTCCCATGACCACCCCTGCAGCCAGGGGAACCCACAGCGCTGACACTGGTCACTGCACTGCAACGTTGCTCACTCCCACACACTCACCCCAGCTCTGCAGCCAGGGAAGAACCTGAGCAGATGGGACAAGGCCACATTGGACTCTGAGCTAACCTGTGTGTTTGCAGCCAGGTTTGCAGCAGGTAGCTGGAGCAGCCAGAGCTCGTTAGTGGCCATGAGTGAGCCCCCACGGCCCAGCACAGGGGTGAGGGGAGCCCCTGGCAGCAAGATCCCCTGTGGCAGCTCCATGGGCACCATGAGCCCACCTGTCCCCTGGGCTTGTCCTGCTGCTGTTCTGTATTTCCCAAAGCCAAGAGGGTGTGTATGTCTAGCTTGTAACAGGAACGACCCAGTTCTGAGCCCTGCTGTGTTGGAATGAGTGTTTTGAGGAAGCTCATCCCTCTGAAGATGTAAACCAGCAGCACTCCTGAATTTCAATTCCTTTATCTCTTCTGGTTGGCTGAGTCATCCAGGGATCATTCCCCTGACGTACGTTCATGTGTATACAATCACCATTATACAGGGCTGCAGTTTGGAGACAGTGCCTCGTTTCCCAGTGGTGATTAATGACGATAATCTTCCCTCCCACTGAGCCTCTCAGGTACCTGTTGCAGAGCCACCATCCCCAGAGGATGTGTGTGCACTTAATGTGCCACCGTCAGGAAAACTACACATCCTTCTGCTAAAAAAAGACATAGAACAAACCTAAATGGGGCTGTAAGTTTTCTGTGTCTTGTTTCCCTGCAACACCTATTTCCATCTGTCCCACATGGGTGAGTACCAGGGAAGCAGCCGTTTTGATCTGCTCTCCCCAAGGGAAACACTGGTCTGTCTTCACCTTAAACTTTCCTGTGGTGATGGATCCACAGAACGGTTGGTGCCGAGGGGGCTGTGCTCCCACCCGTGCAGTCCTGGCAGCGCTGTGGGTGGGGTGGCAGCCATTGCCTCAACTGGCAGGTGCAGAGCATCCTGCCCTGGATGATGACAATCACTGCAGGGGCCTTGGGGACAGGTGCCACAGTGCTTAGCTGGTCTGAGGGAAAGAACCACCGCAGCAGTTCTGCTGGCATCACGTGCCACCAGCTGCTCCTGCAGGGCTGTGAGGCCGTGGGTGGGACAATCCCTTGGCTGATCCTGTGGAGCTGTGAGGCCGCAGGCGGGACGATCTCTTGGCTGATCCTGCAGAACTGTGAGGCTGCAGGTGGGATGATCCCTCAGCTGCTCCCTCGGACAAGATGCCGTTAGCAGTGGGGTGGCTATTGCACTAATAATTTGGACTTGCACTTTAGCCAGGGCTGCTGGTCCCAGGGAGGCAGCCCTTTGGTAGAGGCAGCCCTTGGCAGAGTCTCTGCCTTGACAAGCTGCAAGTGCAGGGGCGAGGGCATTAAAATGCTTGTGTTGATCTGGCAGGGGCAGTGCTGGGACAGAGACAGGCAATGATTTGCTGGGAAAAAGGGAAATGACAATATTCTCCATCTACATTATTATAGGGCTGTGCCTCAGGTTGGACAACCCCAGAGCTGCAAGGAAGACTTTCATTTGCTTTTTCTCCTCAAGGAGAGCTAATGGCATTTAGTGCAGCTCTGGCCACCGGCCACCCAGGCACCGAGCCACTGGGGCACCAAGCACCCTGTGTGCCACACCAAGCACATGGCAGTGCTGAGGTGATTGTCCCCAGCTGGGGCCGGGGCTGGCGGCGAGTGAGGTGCCCCCCTGCTCCACTCAGTTCCGCAGAGACACAGCACATCTGAATGAGCTTGTCAAATGAAATTTTCTGTCTGGTTAGAAATGGATTTTCGAGCTCCTCGCTCACATGTAAACATTTTTAGTGGTCCCCAGCCAAATCAGAGGCAGCAAGAGCAAACATCAGCCTGAGCAGACCCAGTCCCTGCAGGGAAATCACCGGCCACAGAAGGAAACCAAACGCATGATGGCTTCGAAAGGCATCCATTAAAGTTGTGCTGAAGTGATTCATGGTGCTCGTAGTTAGACTTTAATTAGATCTTAATCATGTAATTTTATCTCTGTTTTAGAGATTAGAGCTTAATGACTGGATTGGTCTCATAACAGTGCTGTGACTAAACACAGCACTGTCACATGGTAGCTCTGTGGCAGGCAGAGATGGGGCTGAGAGCATTAGTCTCTTTGGGTGTTTTAAATAAAATTCGTGTATTTTAAATAAAGAAATTTATTTAAAACACGCCAATCCATCAGGACCTGCCAACACTCGGGGAAGGTGGAGAGGGAAGGAGCAAAGAGGAGGGACCACGGAGCCTGGCGTGAGCCTGGGCGCTGGCTGCCCAGCTGCCACCATCGCCGTGCCTGGCCAGGGGTCCATGGTGTGTGACAAGGAGAGGTGGATTTTTTCAGCTCTCAGGTTGTATCCTTCACAGGATAAGC
This sequence comes from Rhagologus leucostigma, assembly GCA_013397725.1. Lineage (NCBI taxonomy): Eukaryota > Metazoa > Chordata > Aves > Passeriformes > Rhagologus > Rhagologus leucostigma. The sequence goes on along the minus strand of VZTD01001486.1, from coordinate 1,111,997 downwards.
AGCAGAGCAACTCATCTCAGTCCCTCCTAGGCACTTTCCCTCCTGCGTTGCTGTTTTGGGCATCCACACACTTGTGGCACGGAGCTGCTGTGCCCTGCAGTGTATGGGGATGGACATGGGGGATGAACGTGCCCTAAATGGCGACGGCAGTGGGGATCCCTCTGCTAACATGCAGGAACCCTGGCCATGTGTCTCAGGAGGGGATTTTTCTCCCTTGCAGCTGTGGGATCTGTCAATATCTGCCAGTATCTGTCCTGCCTTGCATCCTGCTCTTCAGTTACTTTGTTTTAGTTGAGTCACACAAGATTGGTTCAGGTTTGCAGAATTAGTCCCTATGGGTGGCAGGACTGGGACAATGCTGCCAAGCCCCAGTCCAGCTCTGTGGGGCACAGAGCCCACCACCGGGGCTGCACCTGGAGCTGGGATTCACCCACGCCTGGCACAGGGGCCATGTCCTGCAGCACATCCCTGGCAGCCACGCCTGGCTGGGGATGCAGCAGTTCCATTCAAGTCTCAGCTTTTGCCTCTCTGAGCTCTCTGAGCTCTGCCTGGACCTGAGCTCTGCCCAGGGCTTGCCCCTGAGCCGCTGCAGGGAGGGGAAGTGGCAGCTCTGTGCCCCATGGCCGTGGTGCTACAGTGTCAGCTGCCCAAAGCCGAGCCAGCTCCACTGTCCTTGAGCCCTGCCCTGCCCTTGCTGCAATGGCAGCGGCCCCTTCCCACCTTCCCTTTCCTGTTTGATATGCCACAGGAGCCACTTGAACTCATTACTGTGGGAGATTATAGGTCCCCAGGTAATAACGAGTCTTCAGATAATTACTAACAGATTCTCTAATAGGAATGAACTCAGTTGAATCCATTCAGTCACTGGGTAAATATTTATCCCTAAGCTGTCCTTATCTCCAGCCACTGGAGCGTGCTGGAGACGGTTTGCTGTGCTCACACCGTGCTCGCTGCAGGAGCCAGCTGCGGGGAGCGGGGATGTCGTGAACGAGGGTGTTAAGGCTCCTTAAAATCTTAAAACACTTGCTCACAACAGGGTTCCTACACTGACCTGGCCTCATGCCTTGGCTCAGGGCTGGCCCGGGACTCAGCACCACACGGTGTGAGCCCCCCCAGCTCTCCTTTCCCTCTGGGAACTGGCAGCAGCCATCCCATGGCCAGCCCGCGGTACCACTGTGGGGTCAGTGCTCTCACAGGGCTGGGGGGAGCCCCAGGCAGAGCTAAAGTGCCTTTGGCAGGCACTGTTGCAGCATCCTGGGATGCGACACCCACCACCATCTGCTGGCAGAAGGTCACTTGGCAGCTGACACCCCACGGGCCCCACGAGCTGCCATTGTCAAGTGCCAGTCCCCACGGCCACCGGCAAGTGTCACCCCCTCAGCCACCCGCCTGCCGTGAGCGCCAGTCCCCTCCGCCTGCACCCGCATCGCTGGCTGTACAGGAGTCACTAATTGGACCAGCCGGCTAATTAGCTCTCAGGTAATGAATTATGCAGCGATGCAGTATTGATGCCATCAGGTCCTCTCGTTGCTACACGCACCTGCTCGTGGAACACTGGGCAGGGCTTGGAGAGGAACTTGGAAAACTTTCAAAGCAAATGAAATGAGTTAATCCATTGTGAGCAGGGGCACGGCACGGGGGAGCGGGCGCCGGGCTGGGCTGGCAGCCGCAGGCACAGCCAGCTCCTCCTCTGCTCAGCTCGTGGTCCTCTGGGGACTTGTGCCCGCGGGCAGCTCCTGTGCCCTCTGAGTGCCCATGGGCAGGACAGCGGGGCTGGCGGGAAGGGAAGCGTATTGGGGGTCAGAGGCTGATGGTATCTGGCAGTTCCGTGGGGATGACTTTTCCGGGAGAGGCTGGAGGGTTCCTGTGGAGAAGGGGAGGGCTGGCAGTGGGGCTCAGCCCCCAGAGCCTGTTGGTGAGCTGTGTTGTGGAGGGGAGCCTGCAGCGCCGGGGTCACCACGGGCGCAGAGCTGGCACCAGGGGCAGCCCCTCCGTGTCTCTGTGCTGCCCGGGCAGGGGGGTCCTGGCATTGCTGGGTGACATCCAGCTGTACCCATCCAGCAGTACCCATCCAGCTGTACCCATCCAGCTGTACAGGGCAGCAGTGACAGAGCCCTGAGTCCAACCAGCCCCATGTTCCTGTTCCTTGCTGCAGCCTGATGAAATAGCAGGAAACTTGACCTACTTGAACGTATCCGAATCCCAGCTGCCCCTGAGCATCCATCATCTCCGAGGGGGTTGGAGGTTTCTGTTAACGATCATATTTATTTGCTGCCCACTCTGTGTGCGTGGAAGGAGGTGTGTTATGAGCACACTGCCGAGCATCGCAGTGGGGGGACAGGGCTGGGAGTCCCCCACAGTCACTCCCAGGGCTCTGCCTGCTGGCAGTAAACATGGAGCCAGCAGTGAAATTGAATCATATTAATTTAATAAGAAGTTAATCAAATTTTCTTGGTGCTCACAGCGCTGTGATGCTGCCTTGGTCAGAGGGAGGAACAACGCTCCTTGTGCACCTGCAAATACCAGGACTGAATTTAATGTGCTGGTCCAGCGACGCAGCTTGATATCACACATGGGGAGACACTGGAGCCGTGGTGCTCCAGGGCAGCTCCCACCTGGGTCAGGGTCTCCTCATCAGGAGACAGGCAGAGTGAATAACTAATGGGGACACTATGTCAAAGATAAGGTCCTTGGCTGGGAGGTCCTGGGGCAGTCCCAGTGGGGAGGGGGCCATTTTGGGAGGAGAGGCTGCTGCTAAGCAGGAGTGGTGCTGTGACTCCCGTGGATGTTCCAGTGCCTCTGCTCTTCCTGGGCAGGGCACTTGCAGGTGATGTGAACGGCCCAGTGGAGGATTCCCTTGGCCCAGCTCATCTCAAGAGCTCTTCAGCGCCAGTAGGATCAGGGACCACTTAAATCACATTCATTACGTTTAACTACTTATGAGCTGATAAATATTAAACAGCTGCTCTCTGGGGTTCAGGCCTGAGTGAACCCATCAAAGCACGGTGCACACAGAGGCAGTGCCCGTGCTGTGGGGGCAGCCAGGGCCGCAGGACGTGCTGCGCCAAGGGGCGGCTGGGAACAGTCGCGTGACAGCCCTGAGAGCAGAGGCTCCGTCCCCTGTCCCCCGGGTGGGGAGAACCCAGGCTGGGCAAACAGGGGGCTCCCTCTCGCAGCCGCTCTACTCAGCATCAGGTCACCAAACCAGCAGCACTCCACGTCCTCACCAAACCCTTCCATCCTCATCAAACCCCTGCCCTGCCTCCTCAGCATGCAGATTGCCTGCTTGGGGCTTTTTAAGCCATTTTTAAGAGCTCCTAATGTGCTCTGCATTTTCAGTGCAGCCCTTCCTGAGCCCTCATTTGCTCACCCTTTGGAAAGCTAATACTTGATTTAAGCACATTTCTGCTCCCTCCATTTGTAAGGACAAATGTAAAGTAATTGTTTGATATCGCAGCAGTTTCCTCAGGCTCCAGCTCTAATTTCCCACTAATACAGTATTGTCAGGAGGATCAATCTAACCTGGCACCTTCTGCCGCCTTGGAGTGGATTGGAAATGGCTTTTCTACTGCGAGGCTGGGATTTGTGAGTCTCGCTGTGAATGTTTTCCTCCTTTAAAGGAAAAATCATACAAGTAAATATCCCATTTTCCTGTCAATGGCCATCAATTCCCATCTCTCCCTCCACCTGCCCATAACTGCCTTAGGGTCCCCTCACTGCTGTGTCTTCACCTGTGACTGGCAGTGGCAGAGGTGCAGATGTGGCTCTCTTAGGTGTCCACTAATTAACTACAATTTTTTCCTATTAGAGTTCACTGGTTACTAATCACTTGCAGTAAGGCCTTGCAAACTGGTCCATGGTGTGTTGCATCCCCCCACGGCCACTGTGCATCATTCTGAGACATCCCCAGCCCCGTGCCAGAGGACGAGCCTGGGGAGTCCCAGGGCGTGCCGCAGGTCCTCTCGGTCGTGTCGGGCTGACCCCCTGTCCTGCCCGAGCCCCTGCCCGTTCCCCTGCCCGTTCCCTCGCCTGCCCACAGGTGTGGGGGCTCCCCACGGCCCCCCAGCTCTGCCTGGGGGCTGCCCAGCCCTGTCCTAAGAACAGCCCATGCATACGGACTGGTGGAAGCCACTTTATTTACATGAAGGGATCACATGCTGAACAAGGAAACTAGTGCCACTAAAGTACCCGTAACAGCAGGATTCTGTGCTTTATTCACAGGACAAAATATCAGTACAACATTTTCCATAGACTTCTTTGTCAAGCAGATACATCTCACTGTCCTCAGTACACATGGCGCGCAAGTGACAAAGGCAAAGTGGAGGGGCTGGAGCTCTGCCTGCCCAGGACATGGCCTGGCGGGGACAGTCCCACTGCCACTGTCCAGGAGCACCCATCTGCTTTGGGACACAGAGGGACGTGCTTCAGAGCAGCGTGAACACAGGCTGCAGGACGGGGCCATCCCTGTGGCCCTGGGGACCCCGTGGTGCTAAAAGCAAACAGGACCCCACAGAGGAAGCCATGTCACTGCTGACCCGCTGGGACAGGCAGTGCTGCTGGGCACTCATCCCTTAGCTTGGTGGCTGCAGCAGGACTCTGAGTCTTCCTTATCTTGGTTCACTCCGGAGCATTGCAGACTCCTAAGGGACAGGGAAACTCCTTGCCTGCCTCTGCTCGCAATTCTGGGCAGGATGGGCTGAGGGAGGTCCTGGCTCCAGCCCCTTGGGCCGCCCTCACAGAAGACTGCAGCTTCATGTCACTGCGGCTCCGCTCCCGGACACTTATTCCCACCTGAAGTCCTGCCCGACTGTTTCATAGAATTTGATATTATAAGGTCTATAAAAGTCCCGCAGCTGCTCAATCACCTCGGGGTCTATCTGCACATGAGTCCTGCCCTTGGACTTGCCAAGGCAGCGAGGCAAGCCGCTGCTCTCTGACTTCTTCAGGCACGGAAAGCCTTTCGTCTTGTTGAAGTAGAAGTGCTTGTCTGTGATAACCCGTTTGATGCCCAGGAAGTCCTGGATTTTGCCCATCTCCCCTGCTGGGTCCGTGATCAGCTTCTCCCCACTGACAAAGTGAATCTGCGAGAGAGGGAAGTACTGGAGCCAGCTCTCCAGGTGCACGGCGTACATCCCGATGCGGATGGCATTCCAGGAGGTGTCCACCAGCCCCAGGCTGCGGTTGCGAAAGGTCAGCCCCTCGAAGGTGGGGATGTCCGGCTTCTTGGAGAGGGTCTGTGTGTAGTCCGAGATGGCGCGGGTGACCGGGTTCCGCACCACCACGATCAGCTTCGTGTCCCGGGACATGTTGAAGATCCGCCGCGGTGCTTCTTTGGTAACGAAGTAGCTGGGGGTCTTCTCCACTGTGATCTGACTGTCAAGTGTTCGTGGCATCAGGCTCCTGCAAGCGAAGCAGAAGGTGATGGTAAGGAAGGAGCTGGGACAGGCACCAGGAGGTGGTGACTGCACCATGGGGCTGGTGACATGTCCCCTCCCAGTGGGACAAAGCAGGCACAGACCCCTCCAGCAGCGCTGTGGAGGACCCTGGCCATGGATGACTTTCAGGTCCATCCCAGTCCCAGGGGACAGCCTGGACAGAGGATGAGAGCACTGGCAGCCCCACACACACAGTAGCAAGTGTGTGTCCAGTGCCAGGATGCTGGAATGTGATGGCTGTGCCACACCATCACCACAAGGAGCCACGGGGAGCAATGGACAGGCCCCAGGAGGCTGTGCCACTCTGCCAGTGAGAGCTGGGACAAGGAGCTGCCCAGGGATGTGGGGCTCATTCCCACCAGGGTATCACCCACCCCACCAAGGCTTCACCAGGCCCAAGAGCTCCAAATGGGCTCCTGGGTACACCCATCTGTTTCTGGCACTGGGAGCTGGGCTGCAGGCCAGGCAAGGAGCACCAGACTGGGGGAAATGCAGCATCCCTGCAGCCCAGCTTAGCACTAATTAAATCATTTGCTTTGACATCTGAACATCCAAATCAAATAAAAACTAATGGGATGGAAAGATTTATAAATTGGTCTTGTATTACTAGAGTAAACTATCAAATCCACTGCAGTCAGATTCATGGCACTGTAGGTCCCCTGGCTGGAGCAGGCAGGGAGCAGGTGGGGAGCAGGCAGGGAGCAGGTAGGGAATGCCTGGCTGGAGTGGGCAGGGAGTGCTGGCAGCCAGGATGAGGCCAGCACCTTTCTGCTGCATCCACACCCCAGCAGCACCCTGTGGCACCAGCACCTGTGGCACCAGCACCTGCTGCAGTTTGAGCAGGCCCAGCCCAAATTCAGCTTGTGGAGCTCCCTGAGAGCCCCTCACAATGCACATCCCCAGGCACTGTCTGCCCAGCTGGGCCGCTCAGGGGGTACGGCCTGGCACTGGTACCGCAGTCACTTCACCAGCCTTGGAGCCCTGGGTGCCCCAGTGAGTTTTAGGCCAGCAGCAGCCAGAGAAAGCAAACACACCAATCCCTCTCTGCAGCCATTTCTGACGGCATCCCTGTTGTCCATGCAATAAACCCGGCACAGCTGCCATGGCTGTGCTGGCGCCACAACACGGGGGCTTCCGAGGCTGCGTCAGTGCAGTGACCGAGACCTGGCACCTCCAGCATCCCTAAAACATGGCCCACGGCCAGCGGCTTCGGGCTGACGAAAGACCTAACCGGGAGGAGATCCAACAGCAGCCCGCAACAGCCTGTGCGACAAGAGAACAGAGATGGAAGACCCAGGACACGGCAGGGAGTGGCAGCACATACTGAGGGCACCCTCACGCGCTCTTGATCAGCTTCCTAATTTGAGAGAAAACAAACTAATTAGTCAGCATAAATTAGCAGGGCTGGTTCACTGAGGTACCTGAGCATGGATGGCACTTAATTGGCCTTTCCCACTGGTCTGCTTCAAACCCCATAAATCCCGATTACGATTCCCATTGGTTAATGACTGTCAGGAAGTGCTAATTCAGTGCAGGCACATGGCTCTATCTCCACATCACAAACAAGTTCCATCATAAATCAGCACAGGACAGCTTTGTAAGTGATTCACTATTACAATACATTGTGGAGAATCATAAAACTGCTGTTTCATTAATGGCTCATCCTCAAGCCTGTTAGACTTTCATTACGTGAGTTATTAGGTCCATGCATTCAAAATACAAAATTACAGGTCCTAATCCATTATGAAGAACACAAAACCTCTGCATAGTAAATTACAGAAATGAGACAAGAGTTGTTTTTTTAAAACGGACTCCCAGTGTTTGCTGCTCCTGAGCAACAGAGACTGCTGAGACAACAAAACACAGCACGGGCAGATAAATAAATCACCAGTGAAGCCATGCAAGGGGGAGAGATGTCATCCAGGCATTCATTTTCCCGCTAACAGCAGGATCCCCAGGGCTGCAGGAGCAGGGAAATGCATGGCAAACTTAATTACACCCGACTTTAAAATAATATTTTTGGACTTCTGCATTCACAGGGTTATTTGCATACAAATAGCATGTCACACAGCTTTAATGCCCAGGCTCGCATGTGTAGGTGTGAAGGCTCTTGGTGCTGGCCCACAGAGCCATGAAGCTGTGTGGCCAGGGCTCAACCAGGAGTGGCTCCTGCTGCTCCATGGACATGTCCTGTGGCTCTGCTGATGTCCCCAGCTGGCCTTGGCACTGGCTCCTGGCATGCACTGAGCGAGCTGCTGCCAGCATGGGGACAGTGATGTGCAAGTGACAGTGGCGGGGGGAGGATCGCTGGGGCACTCGCTCAGCACATTGCTCTGGCTGCAGGGACAGCATTAATTCCTTCTGAATTAGAGATTACTTTCACTAGAGTTGCCAAATTCTTAAAGGCCTTTAGAATACGGGCGTTAACACTCCCTTCAGCCCAGATTTAGAGGTTGCATTTGCCCATGTTAGTGACATGGGGACACGAGTGGGACCCTGATGTGGCCCAGCTGTGCCCTGCAGTCCCTGGGAGCCAGCACAGCCCCCACAACCCCACCACCCCAGAGGTGCTGGGTGGCAGCAACGCAGAGCCTGACCTGGCTGCGGCAGCATGAAGGCAGCGACTCGCCCTGAAGGGGTTAACTCCTCACCAGCACCTTTCTGAGCCCTGAATAATTAATTTTGTTATAATCTGCCTTTGGGCACCCTGCGGCCCTACAACACTCCCACATTAAAGAAACATGCGCTCCCTCACTGGCTGTGCTGCTTTGATGTCGAACATGCGTGAAACACTCTCCCAGGGAGGAATTTGTACAAAATCTCATCAAACAATTGAGATATTGCAGATAAGAGCTCGGAGAGCAGCGCCCACTGATAATCCTATCCCAGCCCTGGCCCCGCGGAGCAACTCAGGGTCAGTCCCTGCCTGCTGCAGCCCGCTGTGCGCAGAGGTTGGCGTGCGCGATCCTGGGCTCCATCTGCTCAGCGGCATAAAAACAAACTGTTTAATTTGGCAAAAAACCCCAAGTGCCAGCTCCTGTGGTGAGGGCTCTGCGCTTCCCCTCTCCCAGCTGATGTCACTAGCAGAGAAGGGTGGGCTGTAAGCGTGTCTCCAGCTGCAGCTTGACGTGTTGGGAGATGAGCACAGGAGTCAGCACCGGCCTCAGCTGCCAGCAGGGCTGTGCCATGCCGTGCCGTGCGATGCTGTGCCACGGGTGCACACACAGCTGACAGCACCACCAGCTCTTGCCTGGCACCCTCTGCTCAGCAGGACAGTGGGCGGCAACGGTGGATGAAAGCTCCAGCAAAGCGACTTCTGGTAGCTTGGGGAAGTTTAAGCAAAATTGGGTTAAACATGTGAGAAACCGAGGTGTGACAAAGATAAAAACCTCTGGCTGAGAGATATCACAGGGGTCATCGAGGACACAGCGATGCCCTGGCTGAGGGCTGCACCATCCTGCCAAGGACTGCAAGGGGCTGAGGGGAGGGAGGGCACTCCCCAGCATTGCTCTGCAGCCCCTCGCTGAGCCGCTGTCAGCGCTGCGGGCTGAGCGGGGCACTGCCATTCCGAGCAGGACATGGCTGCATCCCCCAGCCTGCAGGGACAGCACCATGCCCACAGCTACCAACCCAAGGGCCCATGGCCCTGGCAGCAGCTGGCTGGGCCCCATGGCCCCGCTGCCACCACCCCACACTACCGCAGCCAGGATTTAATGATGGAGCAGCTCCCTTTAATAAATGTTTATGTTCAAAGAATTTACACCAGTGCTTGCAGACAGCTAATGAGGGACATTTCCATGCATAAAAGCAGAGCGAACACAGTAATTAACTTTGTTGCTGATTCATTTTTAATCATTTAAATGCTCCAGAGATTTGCAGTGTCCTTTAAGTCAAGAGATTCTTTTCCAAAGGGCACACTGCCATTGCCCTTCACAAACACACAGCTATGTGTGACTCTCACCTTCCTTAATAACCGCTCAGCACTGATGGAGGGTCTGGCAAAGGCCAAGGTCAGCTCTGAGGGCAGAGGAGCTGGGAAGGAGCAGGAGACGAGGGCTTCCTGCACAGCTTGCACAGAGCCCAGCTCTCAGCCCTGCTGGGTACTGCTCTCTGCTCATGGAGACAGGCTGGAGTCTCCCCCTTTCCCATTTCCAAGGCAACTCCTTCCAAAGGTGAAACTTCAAAACTGAATACGTGTTTTTAAAACCACCGCGCGTGCCCCGGCTGCTGCAGCAATGCCCAAGTTAATGGCCTGTGTCAGAGCCGTGGTGGCCACTTGGTGACCTCCCTGTGCCAGGTGAGTGCAAATGGACAGTGCAACCAAGCACAAACCCCACCAACCCGGTAGTAGGTCCTGGAGACTCCATGTCACTCAGAGGCCCTGCGAGCCAGCTCCCTTGCTCCCCGGCCCCGGCCAGCTCCAGGCACACACTGCAGGCAGGGCCTGGCCCCACCATGGACACCCAGGGTCACCAGGGCCTGGTGTCCTTTTCTCGCCAGCCTCACAGGGCAGCCAAGCCCATGGTGTGCCAGGTCACCAGCTGGATTTGGTGCTTCCAAAGCAAAGGTGAGAACAAACTGCAGCATTTATAAACAAGGTGAAGGAACAGAGCTAGAATACACATCTTTAATGCCAAAGGCTAGGCACCCCACATGAGCTTATCTCCAGTGTCTTTCCAAGCTCCTCAGAGAGGGAAGCTCTCCTGGCCTGAGTGAGGGTCTTGGCAACACCTGGTCCACTCCAGGGGCAGGACAGGCAGGACTGCTGTCCACAGGCAGTGCAGGCATGGCAGTGCCCACAGCACACTGCCCGGGCAGCGTCTCATGCAACACTCTCTGCCACGGGTTCCGTGCCCATTCCCCAGAGCCAGGGCACTCTCTGAAGTCAAGGAAATTTCAAAGCATCCTTGAAGCTGCTGCCTTCCTCTCTTCTCACTAATTAACTTTACCCAAATGCACTGTCAGTAAAGCCCACAAACATGTCGCCGGGCAAAGCCTAATGGGCTCCCATTTGTGTGTGCGCCAGCCCGGCCATTAGCCGGGAGCAATTAGCTTGGGGGCGGGAGAGGCTCTGCCGGTTCCTTTCTTGCCCTCCCACAGGCCCAGGAACGCGGGGACACAGCGATGCTCCCGCTGGCAGGGCTGCCCCCCAAGGCAACGCGGTGCCCACCGCCCTGAGGCCAGCAGCCTTCCTTGTGCTGCTGCAGCGCCTGGAGCACCCCAAAGCCAACCCCCGAACCAGAGGCAAGGCAGGGATGAGGGGCAGGGGGCAGAACTCCAGCAGTGCCGGTGCTCCAGGGACCTGTCGCAGCAGTACATGGGGAAGCCACGCTCGGCCCAGGTGCCACCCCTGGGATCAGGGGATTCAGGCAGGTGGGGCCGTGTAGGACCAGACGGGCTCTGCCCTGTGCCAGCGCCGCTGGGCTCAGCTATGGCAGCCAGCTAGATGGGTGGGAGCCAGGCTCAGCCTGCTGCTGCAGCCACAAGGAAAAGCCCCTCTCTGTGAAAATAATACTAGAGCATCTGACAGGATCACTCAGGAATCCTAAGGAGGAAAACTGCACCCCGAGATGCTGCAATTAGAGTCACTACTCAAAGTTAACAGCAATTTAAATGACACCATCTTCCCTGTGTTCTGGAAAATATTGAAGGTTATTGGCCCACACTACTTGCAGCAGGAAAAAGCTCAATATTGAACATTTAGTGCAGGATTGGTAATGAATCAATATTTCCCAGTAGCTGCTGTTTGGTTTCAGTTGTCTTAAAACAGACCTTGCTAAAAATATCTTTCCTGTAGTGTATCTGTAGCTAATGAGGTGGATTAGAGACTGATGGGAACTGGAAACAGCACGGGGGTTCTGGGTCCGGAGCCAGCAAGTGGGCAGCTCCCGAGTAGTGGTCCCACATGGGGGGAGCCCAGGGGTCTGGATCTGCCCATCGTGTCATCCCCCCGTACAAGGGGCAGCTGGGGCTGCACCGGGCCATGGCAGGAGCTGAGGTAGGAGGCACCATGAGAGCAGCTGTGAGCAAGCATGACATTTGGAGAGGCAAGGACAGGCAGATCAGGAGGTGTCGCCTCCAGCTAGGTCTGCCACCTCTGCATCAGACAAATGCCGAGGCAGGGGAAAACATGAGAAAATGGTAACCAACATTTCTGGAGCAACAGAGGGGCTCAGTTCTCACGCTACTTGCAACTGCACCAAAGACCAACTTGGTCTCTCCACTTGGCTCCCCACTGGGGCACAAGGAAAGGACTTGGCACTCAGCTGACTTGGCACTCAGCACCCAGGGGCTCCTGCATGCAAAGTCCCTACTCACATCAGGGAATGCCTTTACCTTTGCCTTTCCAAGGGGTCTGTGCTCTGGGCTGCCTGCAGACACCACCCTCCACCACAGCACTCCGCAAGCACGGCAGCACCTGCTCTCCCCAGCTAGCAGCTGAAAGACAGCCTCAGCCAGGCCAGGCGCAGCCCCCCACTCTGGGCTCCTGGCAGGCCCCTTGCAATCCCTCACAGCCCCCATATCTGCTGCCCCCAGCCCCAGCTCTGTCCTTCCTGGGCCGTGGCCGCTGGGAGGACCCTGCTCTCCCGCTCCCCAGGCTCTTGGCAGAGTGACAGGAGCTTATCGTGCTGTGGGTTAGACCTGCTCCACATTTAATTGCTCCACTTGCAAGGAGGAAAATCAATTCCACGTTTTATACTTTAGCAGCCTCTGTGCTCAAGTTTTGGCACATTCGTCAGGTTAAAAAAAAAAGATAATAAAACCAAGGAAGTGTCATTTAATTGTTTTAGCTGAACTAATTTGGAGGCTCTGCTGCTCTGGCATGATCTCTCTATTGATCCAGACACAGAGCCGGGCCCTGGGGCAACGTGCTGCTCACCCGGCCATGCTCCCACTGCTGCTCCCACCTTGCTCCACAGCTGCCCTCGCCACTGCCACAGGCTCCATCCCTCCTGGTCACGGCCAAGTCCCTTCACATGGAGAATCCCAGGCTGAACTACAGCTCAGGGTGGGAGGTTGCCTGCTTGGCTGTCACTGCTGCAGCCCCTCAGTGCCACAGTGCGAGGGGAGAGGACACAGCTCCTGCCTCCTGGACCAGCACCACTCCTGGTGTCCACAGGTGCCCTTGCATGCCCCAGACAGGGTCTGTCCCTTCATTCAGGGCAGGCTCTGTGTCCCAAACCTTGTTTGGCAATAGTGTCACAGGTTCGGTCCTGCACTGCCCATGAGGCTCCCAGCCCCGCATATCCCACGCTGACAGCACGCAGGGGAAGCAAACAGCACAGATCAGTTGCAGACACAAGGATGCAGGGAAGGATCCCAGCTCAGGATTTGCGGGGGTTGCATTCCAGCTAGGTGTTGAGCCCATGCAGTTCCAGTCTGAGCAAGGGGTTCAGCCAGAACCCATATTCTCCTTCATCATCCATCCTGCCACTCTGGGTGTACTTCAGAGAAAGCACTGTCCTCACATGCCTGCGCTGCAGGGCTGCTCACAGCTGCCGGCTTTTAGGCATGCAGGATGGGTGACAGTGCCTGATGTTGGAGGGAGGGTGTGGGAATGACACAGACCTGCCAAGAGGCAAGAGCAGGCAAAGGATACTGCTGTAGCTACTCTCTGAAGAGCAGGAGGAACTGGACATGCTGCAGGACAGCCTCAGGAGACGGAATGGCTTCAGTGAGCTTCACCTGCACCCGTCTTGGCTCTCCTGTCACCTGCCACCAGTACTGGCACAAAAGGATCAGAACATTCCTGGCTGCAGGGTCCACTTTGACCCCAGTAGAACACAGGGCAGCAGTGCTGCAGTTCTCTCCACGCAGTGCCTGAGCTGCCTCCCAAGGCACGAGTCCCAGCCACCAGGACCAGAGCAGAGCTGGGAGTGAGCACTATGTCACACTGACTTCCCACCTGCTTGCCACTGAGCACTGACCTGCTTTGGAACTGGGGACATCTCTGCCAGGAAACCGCTGTCAAGATGGAGGGCAAGCGAGCTCGGTGCGGCCCCACAGGCTGCCCCCGCCACCCGCCATGATGCTCCGACGCACCGGCAATAACAGAGTCCTTTTCCCTGCCGTGAGCTACAGGCACCCGGAGCCAGGCCAAGCTCTCCTCTGCTTCCCGAGGCTGATGCCCAGCAGAAGCCCCACGGCCTTGCCCGAACGCACCCAGCACTCTACAACAGCACAGCAAACACCCGTGGGTACACTGGGTGGGAACCGCAGGTAGCAGGGGGTGAACTGGTGGCAGCACCATTGAGCCCATGGGCACTGTCACCTGCTTAACAGCAGCACTTGCTGCCTCTCTCAGAGCACCTCACAAAAGCCCTTACGGAAATTAAAATCCCACCATCTCCTGCTGGAGACACACTTGCTGACCTCTGCAAATTATGAGAGATTCCATATAGATCCACAGTTACTGGAGTTCAGAGAGATGGGATGGCAGAGGACAGGGACTGTTCCTCTCATGGAGCCAGCGATCAAGTCCGGTAGCAGAAGCGTGCCGGGGTGCACCGAGCAGGGGTGCGGGAGGACAGCCGTGCATCCCGTGCACAGGCACTCACGCCTTTTGGAGAACCCTTCACCTACGCAAATGTTTCCTCAGACGGGATAGAAAACCTGGCATCGTCCCGGCTCCTGGGTGCCTACCGGCAGGGCTGAAGCTCGGGGGGCTGCAGCCGCGAGCTCCGGTGAACGGGAAGGACCGAGCCGCGACCCGCTCAGCACTATAGCAAGAGAAGATTAAGGAAAACTCCCTGAGTGCGGCCGGGCGACAGCCTCCGCCGCCCGCCCGCCCGCCGTACCGCTCCCGCCCCGCCGGCTCCATCGATCGACCGAGGAACGCGGACCCGAGTCCGCACCGAGAGCGAGAGCGCCGGGAGAGGAGAGGGGACACAGGCGGGCAGCGGGGCGGCGGGTGCCCGCGGTGTGTAGGGACGGGGACGTTCCGGGACGGGGGGTGGCCGGCGATCGAGGACAAGGGGTGCCCGGGGCGGACGGGGGCCGGTCCCGCAGCCCCCCGCCCTCACCTGTACCACTCCAGCCCGCGGTGGTAGTTCCTGTCGAAGAAGTGGGGCTCGGTGCCCAGCGCGCGCACCTCGGGGTGCACCCGGATGAACTCCAGCACGGCGCGGGTGCCGCCCTTCTTGACGCCCACCACGATGGCCCGCGGCAGGCGCTTGGTTCCCGGGCGGGCCGGCCCCGGGGCGCTGCCGG
>VZTD01001486.1:1031886-1097122 GCA_013397725.1 Rhagologus leucostigma | reverse complement strand
TGCGTCGCTATTTAAGGGGCCGCCTGACGTCAGCGCCTCCCGGAGCCCCCGCGGCCGCTCGGCGGTCGGTGCCTCCCCCGGGCCGGGCCGGGGGTACCGCCGCGCAGAGCCCTTCCTTCCGGGACCGTGCTGCCACGGGGCTGGGGCGGTCCCGCTGCCCGCCGAGTCCTGCCTTGCCCGGCCCCGGTGCCGGTGCGATCGTCCCGTCCCCGGTCCCGCTCTCCTGCCCGGCCCTGCCCCGCTCTGCCCCGCAGCTAGCCCTGAACCGCTCGAAGCAGCGGTGTGGAGCCGGGGGCACCTCCCTGGGTCGGGAGCGGCGCCTCCCGCAGCCGCGCAACCTCCGTCCAGGAGCGGGGACCAGCACCAGAATGGTGTGAGCAGCCCTCGCCCGGGAGCGGCACCCGGGGCTCGAGGCTGCGAGGGTCACGGCCGATCCTCGGGATGCCCCAGCCCGGTGCCAGAGCCGCGCTGCCCGAACCGTCAGCCCACGAGGGGAGCGCGGCGGGGCCGCCCCACGGCAGTCGCTTCTGTCCTCGGCAAGGGCAGGAGGAGCAGCCATCGGCCGCCGCGGTGCCGCCGGTAAGTAGGAGGGAAAAGCTTTAAAGTGACGCATGAATTAAATTTCACTGCCGGGCCGGGGCTGCTCAGCCCCGCCTGTCCCGGGTGTGATGCCCCACATGCAGGCTGACCCGGGAAGCCCACCGGCTGTGGCAGAGTACGAGTGCGGACCGCTCCATCCCCATCCCCGGCTCCCCTTTTCTTTTCTGTTGCACCCCGACATTCCAGGCTTCCGCTTGGCTGCTCCTGCTGAGCCGAAGGGCTGCGTGCGGCACCGCTTAGACATTAGCAGCCATCGCTCCTGCTTTCTCAGCACTAGAAGCTTGATCGGCTGCAGAAAACTACTTCTCTTGTTCCTTGGGAAGAAGGATGATGATAGGGAGAGACAGGCAAGAAGTGCCAGCCCGACACAAACGAGGATGCCGCAGGCTCCCGGCAGCCAGTCCAGGGCGGGGACCAGGTTCCCTCCTGTGCAACACCCAGAACTCGGTGGAGACATAAGAAACAATGGAGAAAAAATGAAAAGCAGTGCTGACTGCAGCCTCTCACCTGGGCTGGTGTGGGAGCAATGGCACTGCTCCTCCCTGGGAGCAGGAATGGGGTTTCCAGGAAGAAGTATCCTGCTGCCTCAGCAGAGCTCTGGATCTAGAGGATGGGCTGAGTCCTTGTGGAAACAAACCTCATCAGTGACCCACGGGTTTTTCCTTTTGGGACACTGGGTACTGTGTCCACTGCTCTGTGTGGCAGCAGGTTCTGCCAGGCAGGGCTGAGCCCCGGCCCCTCTGTGTGGGTCAAAGCAGGGGGATGGAGCCACGTGCACAGCACCAGCCCAGAGGAGCCGGACAGCACTGGGCAATCCCTGACTGGTGTGAATGCACTCAGGGCTGGTTCTCCCACCACTTGTATGTGCTGCACCAGAGCCAGTGCAGTGCCGGGCAGGGCCCTGGCACTGACAGAGCCCATGGGGCTCCAGCCTCCTGTCCGAGGACCACTGCCCTGCCCAGCAACAACAGCAAGGGTGGAGGTACCTGAGGGGCCAGGCATTGGCAGATTCCCCTTTCTACGGTGGAAAGTATCCATCACTTAGTTCCTCTCCATGACAAACTGCCAAATCTGTGGAAAAGTTGCTTTTTCCATTTTAGATCACCACCTCCATGTGGTGATCCAGCCTCGGCAGCAGACACATTGCCTAAGCATGAACATTAGAGGCGTCTGGATAAATAAAGCTGCTGCGGATGCCTCAACACCTCCAGGTTTCTCTACTTGCAAGGGAGGAATGTTTTGTAAAGCCGACAATTTTGCTTCCAGTCTTTGTATCCGTGCAGGGCATGTCTTTCCCATGACATGTTTGCTGTTTACACCCCACTCCACATAAACAACCGCTTTCTGGTGCCATCAGCATGCTCCCGGCCCTGCCGCCTGTGCTAACAGAGCCCCAGGAGCCAGCCCCCAGCGGGATCCCCAGAGCGGGGAGCCGGGCACTGGCATTTCAGGAGGAAAGAGCCCACTGGATCACCGCAGAAGATTCCCTCTCCTCAGCCAGTGCCTTGCAGCATGGCGGCTGGAGGAAGAACTGCCAGCTCTGGAAAACATCCTGCCCCCTTCTGCCCCCCTCACCCGTTCCTTTGTGGAGCTGGTGCTGCATCCTGCTCCCAGCCTTACACCATCCTCTCCTTCTCTTCCCCACCTCCCTTAGCCACTTTTCAGGGTCCCACCAGTGCTCCCTCTTCTCCTCATCTGTCTTGGGTCCCTGGCTCTGTTCCTGAGTAGATCTTTCCCGTCTTACCTCCTTCATCACTCCCAAGCTCTCCAGTCTCCTGTACTGGGATCTACCAAAGCAGCTAGACCCCACTGCCTTGTCTGACATTAACCCTGAAGGACCCTCAGCATCCTGTCCCTCCCAGGCTACTTGCAGTTCCTCGATGCTGGTTTGCCCAGGGTAGTTTCTCCAGTATGGCCCCAGCAGCCTCTCCTGCTCCTCCCTGCTCAGGGCAGCACTTGGCTTGTGGGACCATGGGGCTGTGGCCGAACAGTGCTCATGACACAAACTCCATGGAAGGGATTTGGAGCCTGCCTTGAGGCCTCAGGCCAGCCCTTTTGCCTTGTTTCCCCTCCAAAAGACTGATCTCACCATACCATGGACTGATAGCAGCAGGAACCACTGCTGGGGGCTTCTGGCTCTGTGTGTTTTCCAGGGGGAACCTGGCCCAGGGCTCATCCCAAGCACAGACATCTGCCAGGCAGGCAGAGAGAAAAGCTGCCCAAGTGTAGGGATCAGGAGATTATTACAGAAATACACAGTTTGTGCCAGGAGCACATGAAACCTAAAACAATAGGGAAGCAGTAAAGTGCACACTAGAAATAGCAAATAAGATTAAAAGTGGTGTCCTGCCCATTATGTCTTCATGTTGAAGGCAGAAGAGAACAAGTTTAGAATTTATTTCCGGAGCTAAAGAAAGCGCTCAGAGACAAAGTGTCACTGTTAGTCCAGTTTTCTGTGTCTAATATTTACGTCATTAACAACCTTTTGGGTTCTGGACTGACAAACTGCCACCTTCCCTTGTGTTGGGAATCAGAGGCTGAGCAGTACACGTACATGGACAGGGGGATCCTCAGCACTGCAGGGCAGCCAGGGCTGAGTTGTTTCAGCCCAGTGAGGTCCTGAAACAGACACCAGGCCTATTGCTCAAGTGCCTCCCTGTTCTCATTGTCCTGGTAGGAAACCTGGAGCTAGGAGTTGGGCAGTGGAGGAGAGGGATGCAGTTGAGCCAGATCCATGGGCAGCAGTGAGAGGCCAGGAGGGTGCAGGGATGGGAATCAGAGCTGATGGTGCTCAGAGACCTGCTGCAGGTCCCCAGGATACTGTGGACACTGTGGAGTGGAACAGGCCAGCAGGACTCAGCCGTTCCCAAGCACTGTGAGTACGCTGGGACTGCATCCTCACTCCCAAAGTCTCCAGGATCACTGCGGCAGCAGTCAGCATTTGAGTGATTCCCTCCCCTTTGGTGCAGCCCTTGCACCATCCCGGCCCGGTGAGAGCCACAGGCTCGGTGCTGCAGAGGATGGAGGTGGTGCTCAGTCCCATCAACTGATGGCACTTCAGCTGCCCTGGCCCCAGAGCTGCTCCTGAGGGCTGATCCTGGCTTGCACAGCCCCTCGGCTCATTCACACCCAACCCAACACTGGCTGGCAGATCTCCCAGCTCCGCACTTTGGGGTTTCCTAAGGGCAGGGGAGTCTCCGAAGTGCCCGTCAGACAGCAGGATGAAAGTGCAGGCTTTGGAGCTGCCTTAAATTGGGTCTGAACTCCTGTTAGGCCTCATTAATCAGTTGTAAATGCACTGTATTCCCAATAAGGTCAGAAACAATAAATTTAATTTTGACTCTGACTCAAGCTACTTTGGTCCTAATTCTGAGCCTCCTGCCCAGCCAGAGCAGCCAGCCCTGGCTGTGCTGCACAAACTCATTTGATTCTGAAATGCATTTTTAAGCAGGATGGAGTGGTGCTTAAAAGCTAAATGGCTTCCCCCAGCTGTAATCACTGCTCAAGAGTCCTGGAATGAAAGGGATAAAGTCTGGGGGCGGGGGGAGGTTTTAATCTCACTGAGTAGATTACAGAGATTACTGCAATTTAATCCTTACATATCTGTCACTGACGCTGCAAAGACCATAACCGAGGTGGGCAGGGGTGTGCCGGCCCCCTCTGAGCTCCTGCCCCTCGTAGCGGGGCCGTGTTACAGCTCTGCTGCCCACCACGCCGGAGGCCACTGCTGCTCCCACTGGGATGAGGTCCAGCAGGCACTGACCCTGGTGCTGCTTTCTGACGATGAGGATGCCAGGTCAGGCTGACCCTCTGTCCCAGCCATGAGAACCTGGGCAGGGGAGGCAGCTGCTGTGGCACTGTGGGCTGAATCTTGTCCACAAGACTGGGCACCTGCTGGCTGGGCTGGGCTGGAAATGCACCAGAATCCGAAGAAAAGAAGGGAAGGGCCCTGGGAAGAGGCAGTGCAGGCAGGGCAAGGGGGACCCACAGGTTCCCTACGTCCTGGTTCCCCAGGACGGCTGCATCCTCCCTCTCCCCCACAAGCATCCTTCCTGCCCCAAAAGGAGCCAGAGCCACCTCCCCGGTGCTGGAGGGCTCCAGGCAGCTGTTCTGGGTCTGTCAGCGTCAGGCACGGTGTGAACAGCACAGAAAATGATGCAGTTGCAGGGTTCATCTGTGTGCTGCAGCAGGCGGGGACCCTGAACCGTCTCTGCTCTCATCATACACCATCACTGCACAGAGCTCTCCCAGGCTCTCCGCAGCGCCTGCTTAGGGTAAATCTCATTATCATTCCTCGGGGATCACAGGGCCAGGAGCTAGTTCTCCAATAACTCGAAATATCTCTCTGGCTCACAGACCTTCACAATTATATTTAACTGCAAATGAGGAATCTGTACTCAAACACAAGCTGGTAATTTTTTTTTGAAGCTTGTTTTCAGTGTCACCTCATGTTCAGCCCAGCTCTTCCACAGCTCTGTAACCCCGTCCTTGCCTTACGTAAACTTGAAGGCAGAAAATCAGAAGCAAGCTGCCCCTTTCCCACTGAAGGGACAGGACTGGGTAACTCGCTCTCGTTTCCAACACTGCTGCCTCCTCTGGCACCATCACTGGGTGGAGGAAGGCCTGCCCTCTTCTTCCCCGCTTCACTGAGGGTCCCCCTCCACATGCCAGGAGATGTCACTGCCCACGTTGAAAGCCATGGGCTGGCTAAAAAGCCACAAAAGACCGGGAGAGCGGGAAGTGCTGGCAGAGGTCTTGGGCTGCAGGAAAGCTGTGGGGGGTAGCAGCGCCTCACCCAGGAGAGGTCCCTGCAGTCACTCCAAAACCAACACCGACCCACCTGCACCATCTTCGGGGACTGCTGGGCATCTGGGAGTGGTTCCCTCCTCTTGTCCCCTCTGGGAGAGCAGCCACATGACTCTGGTGCAGGGGGGCACTGGGCACAGGACAGGGGATCCACCTGAACCCCACACAGGCAGCACATGCAGAAAGTCCAGGCAACGCCAATCCTTGTACTGATAGCTCTGCAGGCTGGAGGCTTTTAAAGCCTCCCTGACAGCCAACTGAAGTGTCCTGAGTGACCTCACCTGGGGCTGGGGGACCCAGAGGGGACCTGCACCCACAAGGGCTCGCTGTGGGGATGCTGGGCAGGGCCATGACTTCAAGCTCGTGGGGCAGCCCAGGGAAGGAGAGGTACATGGCTGTACCAGACACAAGAGGTTGTGACAGGCAGAACAGCAGAAGCTTTGGTGGCAGCTTTGCACTAAAATTAACTCATTTGACAGCAGTTTCTGCTGCATTTCCATGGGCTCCCGAGCTGTGAGTAAGCGAAGGGCACAGGTGGGAGTGAAAAAGTGACGTGCTCCCAGTCTCGGTGACCTGCACTCAGGGCCGTGTGGTGCGTGCATGCAGCTGCCGGGCAGGGATGATGCGAGCACAGAGCCGCGGGTCGCTGCCAGCCCAGGCGGGCAGAGGGGCTGCCGGCTGGGCCCATCCTGACCGCTGTGACGGTCTCCCAGCAGCTTGCCCTGCGCCTGCCCTCTGCTCCCTGCAGCCTGCCGGCACCGACACCGCTCTCCACCTGTTGGAAACAGCCTAGAACAGCCACTCTTGGCAGTGCAGCAACCTCTGTTTTTGCCGAAGGTGGCAGATATGGCAGCCAGCAGAGGGGCGGCGGGAAGAGAGCCCCTGCTGCGAGAGGGCTCCCAGCTTGGCGTGCTCACCGTCGTCCCATCCCCAGTGCCCTCCTGCAGCTCTGTGTGGGCAGCAGCTCCTCCAGCCACCCTCCCCTGTTCGCAGTCCATGCGGCTCTGTGGGTACAGTGAGACTCTGCTTGTGCCCGTACCAGTCGATTACGTAACCTCCACGGAGCGTCCTGGGGACACAGGCTGCCCTGCACCTCCCCGTGTCAGGTGCCTGTATTGGCCAGAATGGGCACTGACTGTGCCGCCGGGGCTGGCGGTGGCCCAGCCGCTAAGGGATTCTCACCCAGCAGCACAGCGGCGGGGCTGCCCCGGCCGGCCCGGCCCGTCGCGGCTCGGCTCGGCGCAGCGATGCCGCTCAGGCAGGCGCGGGTGGAGCCGCGGGGCCACGGGCGGGTGCTCTCCCTGCCGAAGGCACGTTCCTCATGAGCGCGCATCCTTCAGATCAGAAGCTCTCTTCAGCAGGAGCACTTTGAACACCCTGCCTGCTATTTTTAATGGGATTGAAAAGAGAACAAAACCATTTAAGAACTCGAGGAATCAAAGCAAGTGTCCCCACGTCACGCCCAGCGCTTGCAGCTATATCCTGATTAATGACAAGAAAGAGTGGGGAAACAATATTTAATCACACCCTGTTTATACTAGAGCCAAAAATCAAAGAGCTGCATTCCTCTTTCATGAGAAAAACGAGGTGGGCATTTCCCCTCTGGTGATTAAGTTTCCCACTACAAGCACATCAATTTCCTTGATTTGGCATGGGGTCCTCGATCATGCCACAAATGAGGGCTTCCTTAGCAGCAAAATATTGCAAACCCCCAGCCAGATCCATACACAAGACACCGATGTCCATCTATCATTTTGTCTGGATTATCTCAATACACATCTCCTCAGGGAGATGGAGATGAGGTACTTGCAGCCAAACCACTGCTAACGATTGGCACAGCTGCAGCAGCCCTCAGCCGAGGGCACCGCGGGGCTCTGGCCACTGGCCCTGTGTCCTCTGGGCACGTAGCCCTGCATTGGCACTGCTGTCCGTGTGAGCATGGTGAGGACGGGGGGAGCAGCGCACAAAGACTCTGGTGGGCTAAACCCAGTGGGCTGGACGCAGGACCCCGCAGGACCAGATCCTCGCAGTGCTGGTGGCAATGCTGCAGTTCTGTCACTGGCCAGACCCACAGCAGGACCCAAGTCCTCTGTCACTGGGGCCACACCGACTCCCATGCTGAGGAGGGAGCAGAGCGGGGTCCAGCTCCGGCAGGGGCAGGGGGTGACACACACAGAGATGCTGTTGGGGCTGCTATGGGGACCCCAACTCTGCTCCCAGCCCAGAAAAGTGGGTCAGGGAGCACATCACCTCTGCAACACCCACTCCCTCCGTCCCCTGATTCCCCCCTGCCTATATCGATTTGCTCGGGATTCCTTGATTAATTAATGTCAGAGAAATGCAAGGTCTGTTAATTACCTCTGATTAATTAGGGTGAACTTTTAATTGTATCCTTAAGCTGAGATATGCTGTTCAATAGGCTCCGTAATTAGTGACCCAGCAATCTCTGTTAAACCAATTAGCTCACTGTAACAAGTGTAAGGAGCTGGGGGCTGCCCAGAGGGCAGGGGGGCTCCAGCAGCCTCGCACAGGGCCCTGCCAGTCAGTGCCATCTGTGCAGAGTTGTCCACATACTTCGTGTCCCACATCCACGGGACGTGACCATTGGTCATGGTGGGCTGGCCCTCAGGTATAGAGATGCCGGGGGCTGAAGTGACTTACACTGACAGGGACTGCTCCATGCTCTTCCCAGGGACTGCAGGGGGTTCCAGATCCCTGGGAAGCTCCTCTGTAGGCTGTGAGGTAACAGGTTAAAAACAATGCAGTCTCCATGCAGAGGTCAGCCTGTTACCTGGCTCACTCTTCTCCATGACGTCCTTCTGTCCTTTCATCCTTCTGGCCTTCCTTCCTTCTATTCTTCCATCTCTCTGCCTGGCCCTTGCTCACTTGAGCAAAAGGCTCTGGCAGGCAGAAGAAAACTTTCTTCCCATTGACATATTTCATCATCTACTGCAGTTTAATATCCAGGTCAGGAAGCAGATGGTGACTAGCCCGGCTGTCCTGGCAAGCGGGGACAGGAGCGGCTGTTTCCCAGCGTTTGTTTCCCTGCCCCATTAACTGTGCCAGCAGCACCAGCCGCTTGCCCACTCCCACCCCTGCCCCCTCTCCAGCAGCACCCAGCAGGTTGGGCCACAAGGCCACGCCACACAGACAGACACTGACAGACATGCTGCATCACATGCTGCCCCAGGAGCAAAATCCCTCAGGGAAATGGGTGCAGTGCCCACTCATCCCAAGGCTGGAGAGTCCAGCGAGCCCCCTGACTAGAACTCCTTCTGGGCTGGGGGGCCACATCTCAATATGGATGTAGAAACACTCCAGCCTGTGCTAAGCAGGAACTGGAGCTGGGGGACTGCACTGTTCCCCAACCCCAGCTCTTGCAGCAGCACGGCCGTGTGGCACACAGGCCCCAGTGGGGACCAGGCTGTGGCCTCTGGCTCCGCACACTTGTCCCACTGCCTGCTGGTGAATGGTCCCCCTGCGCCTGCCTGGCGCCACCAGCACTGCTGCTGCCACTGCCTGGAGACTCCTGTCAGAACCACCCAGGCCCTGGGAAGTCATTAGTAATTAATTTGGTTTCTAATCTTCTAATCCAGCTGCTCCTTGATTTGATAAGCGAAAAATCTGCTCTGGCCACATGGTCGCTGTTCCATGTGCTGTGTCCCCACAGAGACACCGGCAAGGACAGTGCCACCCTGAGCCTGAGGGCCAGACCCTGCACTGCCCTTTCCTGTGGCAGAGGATTCTGGGTCCTGCCCAGCTGTGCCACGCCATGCTGTGCTATGCAGTGCCACTCTGTGCTGTGCCATGCCATGCACAGTTGTTGGAGCAGATGCAGGGGACTGCACTGGTCTCATCCTGATGGGTGCAGGTACAGGACTAGTGGGATCAGACCCTGGTCCCAGCCCTGAATGAAGGGGCTGAGGGTCCACATGCCCCACCTTGTTCTTTCTGGACCTGGAGCTGAGACAGGGCAATTTCCACTTTTGTTTGAGGCTGGGAGCCATCACACACTTTAGGGTGCCAGGAGAGGAGCCTTCCCTGTCCCCTGTCCTGCTGTCCACGGTCTCACTGTCCCACTGGGTGAGCAGGGTCACTGACTGCCCGTGCTTCAGTGGCAGTGGCTGTGAACCACCCCTGCCCACTGGGCTGTGGGCTCTGCCCTGCAGTGTGCTCAGTGTCCTGGTCCCTGGTTCTCCCCTGAAGCAGCACAGTGACACAGCGCATATGTGCCTGGTTGGGGACCCCTGGCCCCACCGGTGCTGTGGGCACGGGGCCACGTGCTGCCCACGGGGTCACCAGCTATAAGCCGTGTGGCAAAGCAGTCAGCAGCGGGTCTGTGGCACACGACGGGATGAGGGAACATCACAGATGAGAGCCCAAATCCTTCATTAAATCCCACATTAATCTCTAAGAACAGCGATGTCAAAAATCTTAGCAGCAAAATTAAATTGTGTAGCTATATTTCAGCTGCACAAAATCAATATTAATTACGGTGGGACAGACATTGCTGAGAGGGGGTCTGACCCAGTATTTACCGCTGCAGTACAACTCCAGCTTGGCAACTTGTTTATATAAAACAACAGCACATGTTTTTGTGGCAAACAGCCTCAATCCAGTGGATGTTGGGGCTGAATACAGATGTGCTGGGACAATGAACCCCCCTCAGAGAGAACATAGGAGGGAGACAGGGGGAAGGCTGTGTATAACTGAGCAGGGAGAGGGGAAGGTGGCCATGGTCCCTGAAAAAGGGTCTGCAGGTGGGCTCTGGCAGCACCATGTCCTGCTGGCATCACCACCCCTGGTTCCCCCCAGCTCCCCCTAGCTTCTGCACCAGGGCTGCGTGCCCTCTGCCCTGGGCTCTGCTTCCTGGGGATTTACTCTCAGCTAGAATGAAGCTCATGTCAGAGGGTTAAATCCCATGTTTAAACATATTTTGCTTTTAGTTACATTAAAGCTGAGTCTGAGCAGGCCCACAACCCATGTGGGACCTGTCGAGTTCGTCAGCCCTGGGAGGACTATTGCCTTCCTTCAGAAAGCCTGTTTTACCCTGTTTTACTCACCCTGCTTTGGTGAGCTCTAACCGGAGACAAGCTGGAGTGTGGTCTGCAGCTGAGCTTGCCTGCCCACCCTGTCTGCCCTGCCTGCAGGGAGGTGGGATGGTTTTAAGGGAAGGGATTTGGTTGGAATGGCTCCTACCCAGTGTGGGATTTGGGGGCAGAGGGAAATCGTTGCAACTTAGTCATTGAAATGTGACTTCTTGGTGCAGGGAAAAACTGTGCAGGAATACTCCTGGTCAGGCCATTGCGAAGTGATGCCCTCCAAAAATCCAGACCTTGGGCTCACAAAGACCGGACTGTGGGGCTGAGTGTCCCCATGGGCACAGCTGGACAACAGTCGGGGCAGAGTGGGACACTCCAGCCTTTTGCTGGAGCAGGTGCCCATTGGTTGGTCTGGGCCGCATCTGGCCAGGACAGAGACCCTGCTGAGCTGACTGGATTGCAGGCAGCCTGTATGGGAACAGGGGTGTCCCCGCACGCCCCGAGCCTGTGATGCTGGGCTGGGCTGCTGTGCACTGTGCTCGATGGCACCAGAGCTGGCCGGCTGGGTGTGGGGCATCCCTGGTGCCTGTCTCAAGCAGTTAGTGTCACATTATGAGATGAGCCAGAACAGGGAGTTTGGGGCAAAGGAATTAAAATAGGAGGGAGAGTTTTAATTAGAGAAAGAAGTCAGAGTCCGTAATCAGCTGGGTGAGTGACTGCCTGCTGTGGGGAATTCTCCATATGTCAAATGGCATCAATCAAAATGCCACTTCTTATACAATGGCCTCTGTGCAGGAGGAGGGGCTGCTGTGCCCCGTGCTCGGGGCAGTGCTGTGCCTCGGGCAGGGCATTCCCCCACTGCAGTCCCTGGGTTCCCAAGCACCCCACGGCACAGGGGAACAGGGCCAGGACCTGCCTGTCCCATGCCCCAGACTCCTGTACTGGGTTTGGTGGCAGTGTCATGGCAGGTCTGTCTGTGCCCTTCCCCAGCCCCCAGGCCTACTCCAGGCACGAGGAACAGAATGGCTTCTTGGGGGCCACAACCAGCCCCGGAGCCTCTCCCCAGGCTCATCACAGGTAACATGACTTGCTGCAATCCTTTTTAATCATCAGCAGTACAAGGGGAGCGTGTGTCCTAGTGTGCTGGGGCAGGAGAGGGTGTCCAGTCAGCAGGAGGCTGGTATGCAGGTCCCTGTGGTCCTGTGTCCACCCATAGCTTCAGAGACCCCTGGTGATGCCTGTCAGCAGCGGGGCCCAGCTGAGCCCAGTCTGATGGTCAGAGCCCAGTGGCAGTGCCGAGGCACAGGAGGAGATTCCTGACACCAGCAGGGCCCAAGTGCTGGCCTTGTCCTCGTCCTTCTTGCCATGGCCTTCCAGCTGCACCTCGTACTCCTGGCAGGCTCAGTGACTCTCCCATTCGTGCTGGGCTGTGTCCAGAGAACATGTGTGGGTGTTCCTTTAGAAACGTGTTTCATGCACCAATAGTTTAACGGTGCAGAGGTAAAACGGTTTATGATCCACGTTTCTCCAGGAGGAGAGTGGCTTTCCTGGAGATGGAGCAGGTGGAGCGGGAAGAGGAGCACTGCCGTGCTAGGACCAAGCTGTGCAGGATGTGTGGATGCAGCGGGAGTGACATGAGGCCGGAGCAACCCCATGGGGAAGTGTTCCCCTGTGGCACAGGATGCTTTGGCCACTGAGGCACCACATCTCCCAGGGTCTCCCCTCCATGCTGCCTAAAGATGTGTTCCCAATATGTCATGAGGGGCTGCCCCCCGGGGCTCCCTGCCCTCTGCCCCCACTCAGGGTGTCTCACTGTGCCAGCAGCTGAGCTCAACACTTTTGACTCTATTTATTACTAAAAAATTATGCAACTGGGTCACATTCCTGCTATTTTTTATGCATGAGCCAAGCAGCAAATTCCATTATTTAAAAAAAACTGTTTTAGCTAGTGATGCACTAGACCACGCAAGTAAATGCCCAAAATAATTCCAGCTGACACCTTTATGAAGGCAGAGTGAAGTTTAAAGTCTACACAAGCCTTTCATTTGCAATCTCCCATCCCTTCTAACCAGCACCTGGGAACTGTGCTGCCATCTGGCTCATAGATCCCCTTTCCTGGCTGTGCCTGTGCCCATGGAGGGTGCAGCCCCCTGATCTTGGTGCCTGCCACATGCTCAGGGCAGGCCTTCAGCGTGGAGACTCTGCTGTGACAGCAAACAACATCTGCAAACATCTGCAAACAGGGTGCAGGACAAGGGACAGAACAGGAAGATCTTTAAGAACAAAAATCATGCAAAGAGGTGGGGAGAGGCTGAGCTCCCCAGGCAGGGGGATCCCGGAAGAAGCTCCTGGGATTTCCCTGCAGCCCTCTGGGTGCCCTCTCACCACTGGAGGGCACACAGGGGACCCTGGGATCCACCCCAGGCAGGAGCAACACCCAGTGAGGACAGACATGGGGCAGGAAACACAGGTACTCCTTCTCCTTGCTGTACATCGCCTCCTCTGCCTATTGATGGGTGGTTTTTGGAGTTGCCTCTGCCTGTGGTTGGTGGCCGATGCTTTGTCCCCTGAAGGCTGGCTGTGCCGGAGGCTTGCTCTGAGTGGCAGTGAGGCTGGAGTTAATCATACCAACCTGATTATTTCCAGCTCAATTCCACCCTTCGGCCTGACCTTGCCTCTTTAATGAACAGGACGCTGAGGTTTTTCTTACCATAAAAAATTTTGGTTGACCCCAAAAATAAAAGATGACAAACAAACTGTGATATAAATAACCTGGCCTCTGGGGAAAGCAGCAAAGGTAACTTACCAATTAGCCCTTCTCTCACTGATAAATCATTGTGCTGTGGCACCTGACCCTGGCATGGCCGACATTTCTATAACCCATTTGCCACTGTTCATGTATCAAATGGCTTCCAGTTACCCTAAATTTGGAGATTCTAATCTCCTATATTAAGTCAGTGGTTCTTAGTAATTCTTAGTGATTTTATTTTTATTGGCTTTGTAAATCAGAGTTATCCATGTCAGTGCCCATGGTCAGGGAGAGAAGCGTTTGTCTGTGAAATTGGGTTGACACAGCCCATTGAGTGTGATGATAAGAGGTGATTTGCAGGGCTGGCTGGACAAGCCATTTACACCCAGCAGATTATCATATCACAATACAGAAGTTTTGTTACTGGAAGAACAGTGGAAGCTGCAGAACATGTGCAGTGGGGAAGGGGCACGCCCGCTTCTCCACGCTGATGCTGAGCCCCTGGGATGGGGACAGGACTCATCAGAGACATAGCATAGGAAAGGAGGACTAACACCTCTGACATCAGTCTGCCAGGACACCAGGCTGTGCCAGTGCCCAGAGACAAGACTGTATACAGATCCTGCTGATGACTGACCTGTGTCCCCCAGCCAGTGGGAACATCCTCACCTGGAAGAAGAGGGACTCCCAGACACTGAAGACGCACCATTTTTAAGAGCTATTGTGGTATTTAATTGGCTTCAGGCTAAACATCGATTCCTGCAGAGAACTCAGCACCTCTGGGGAAACAACCTGCAATTAAAATGATCACCAGCCCGAGCTGGCACTGCCATTGAAATGCTCCAGCCTCAGCACCAGCTGATGGTGTGTGTGAGCCCAGCGCGTGGGCACGGCCGTGTGTCAGCCTCTGCCCAGCAAGGAGCTCCTGAGCTGAAGCAGGCTCCCCGCAAGGGCAGGGCTGAGACATGCCTGTCCCCACAGCACGCCTGTGCCCCCGTCCCCACAGAGGGGATGGAGGGTGTGGGGGCATCCTAGAACAGTGTGCACTGTGGGTGCAAGCCTGGGGCAAGGAGTGGCACTGAGGCACAATTCCAGCGGCACCGTGCTTCCCAGCGGCACTGTGCTTCCTGCTGGTACGGCCCGTAAATCTGTGGCTGAGTGGTAGCTGGAGAGGTGGTAGAGAGCAGTGATTAACAGAGCGTATGAAGGGATGTCAGGAGCCTTGGCCAGCTCTGCTGGGAGCTGTCAGAGAGGGCTGCTGAGGCAGAGATTTACACATGGGGCTGGTGGTAAACTGCTTCATCTCCTCACGCTTTTGGGATGTGTTCCAGAGGGTGCGTTGGGATGTGCTCTAGAGGGTGCTTTGGGATGTGCTCCAGAGGATGCTCCATGGATCAGGAGAGATAGGGCCAGGAGCTGGGAGCAACTCAGCTTGGGTTGGGAGGAGCAGCACCGGGATGAGTCTGGCTGGCCTAGGGGAATCCCAGCTGGGCTGGGCTGTGCAGGGCTGAGGTCCCAAACCATTTGGTGCCAGGGAATTGAGCCACTGAGCCCCACAGGCAGCTGCAGCCAGGGACCAGGCAGACATGGACCTGGGGGACATACCTGGGGGAATGGACCTGCACATGGCTCTGTGAAATGTATGTAATGTATATAATGTATAAAACATGTATGATGTACCACACATCTGCCTGTGATGAGAAGCACAGAGACAGTCGGTTATTTAACAGCCCTTCCCAAGAAGTGTAAGGAGGGTGGCGAGGGTGACGGTGCCACCTCATGCTGCAGACTCAGGTAACAAGCCTTGTCTGGAGCCATTACTCATCGCTGTGGAGGTGCTCGGGATGCCCGGTGCAGCTGGAGGGATGCTGCAGGACGCTCACAGCTGCTGGTGAAGCACATCAGCAGGTGTTTGGGAGCAGCAATTCCCCGGCAAAGCTGAATAATGTCATCAGCTGTTGAACACGTGTCAGATGACCTTTCCCTGCACTCTTCACAAAATCCCATTAATCAAAAGAGCAGAGCAGAGCTAAGAACTCTTTAACAAAATTATTGTAATCTCTGGATTTCTCATTCATCATGCAGCAGCTCAGCAGCCTCCACGCTCCCTGGAGGGGTCAGAGGATCCCCCCATTTCTTCTGTACAACACCTTCCCCTCCTGCTCTATCCTTCAGCTCTGCAGGCTCAGGGCTCCTTTCCTACCAGAGCTTTGCAGATTTCTGCTTTCTGGGCTCGCAGGTCCACTCACTTCTCTTCCTGGGCAAAGATCACCCTTGACTGTTGGTCATCACAAACCAGGACTAAGTCAAATTCTCATGTATCTTGTGGATGGGGCAGTTGAGGAGAAAGTAAGTTCAGAGGCTGAGGAAGGAATGTTTCAGTGATAATGTGAATGTGATCTTGTCTCATAGAAGAGAAAACGCTAAAGGGAAGTTGTAACAAAACAGCCAGGAGAGCTGTAATGAAAGTTGGCATCTATACCTCAAATCATTGCCAGTATTTTCCACTGAGAGTTTCATCAGTGCGGACACTTTCCCTCAGAACATCTCAGTATCTGCATGGGTGGCGGGAGCTGTTTGGCCAAGAGGGACTCACCCATCTCCAGGGCAACTGCACCTCAAGGAGAGGGGGCCGCCTTCTGCCTGTTGCCACCACAGGGCCTGGCAGCTCCTGTCTCTGATTTTGGGGATCTGAGCCCCCTGAGAGGGGCTCCAGGGATGGGACTATGTTTTGTCTGCCCAGCTCCGGTCTTGTGTGTTGGTTATCATGGGCACTGACACCCATGGTGGAGACCTGACCCCAGCGTCCTCAGTGCCCCCAGCATACCTGCTGCCCTCTGCCCAGGGCAGAGCTCCTCTCCAGGCAGGTCTCCACCCTGGAGTAGCTGCTCCATTAGCTGGGACTGCCCGATCCCAGAGCTGCTAATTACCAGCTCCAGCCTGGCTCTGCCTTTTAATCCACACAGCATCTCAAATAATTAATTTTCAGCTGTAGAGCAGCATTCAGAAATATCCCCCTGGCATCTCCCTGTTCAGGAAGTCCCCACATGCAAGGTCTGTGCTTAATGAGTCAGTTAAACACTCCCCAGTTCAGCCTGGCTGTTGTAACTCAAACTCTCTCGTGCTATGGGTCCCCATGGGCACTCTAGGCAAGGGGATGTGCTGTGCTTGCTGCAGGCTTGAGCCAAAGGCTCGGGCAGCTGATGGGATGGATGTACCTCGCCCAGACCCCCCACTGCAGGGTGGCCCCTGACACCAGCTCTGCGGCACAGAGAGACTTCTCGAACACTGAATTTTGGACACAGGGAACAGGAGCAGGGAGCAGCTTTTCTAGGGGGAATTTCTCTCCCCCTCAGAGAGTGGCAAAGATGGACTGAGTGGTCTCACTTGCCCCCTCCCACCCCTTACCTGTCTCCGGTCCCAGAGCAGGAGGAGCAGGCACCAGTGGCACTGGAGCACTCGGTGATGCCAGGGTCCAGTGCAAGAAAGCAGTTGCAGTGACAGGGGCCATTACTTCAGCATCAAACCAAGTCCCTGCAAGGTGCCACAGTCCCTGCGGCAGGCTGCAGCCTGGGGCTGGGCTCCATCCCCGTGCTGACTCACGCCAAGCAAACACTGACCTGTGCTGACCCACCCAACAGAGCTGCTCATGATGCCATGATGATTTTTTGCTTTATCATATACCCCTCTCATATACCCTTCCACATACCCTTTTATACAGCTTTGCGTGTATCCTTAGGGCTTTTAGCCCACATCCTTGCAATTCCCGAAGTCTGATAACTAGCTTAGACCCAAAGTTCCGTTAGGCCGGGAGACTAAACATCTTGAAAACCTCGAAGTTGGGTCAAAAAGCCCCAGACACCAAGGTCCTCTCCAGAACACATTCTGTAAACCAAGATAGGCCCATCCAGGGGGAACATTCCTCAAGACGGGGGCTTCTCTCGAGCCTCTCATTGGGGAATCTTTGATAGATATGCTAATGTGCAAGGTCTATAACTGTACACGTGAATTATCGTGTGCGTGTGCATCTTGGGGGGTGCATCTTGGGGCGTGCATCCTGGTGTGCATCTTTCAGGTGCGCACTTTTGGTGTGCGTTTGGGGGTGCTTTCTACCTGGATGTGGTGCACCAGAGGATCCTTAAATAAATACCGAGGTAAAACCCTTTTTCCCCTCTAACTGTGTTTGGCTTTTAATTCTAAGCCCAGGGAAAGGCATCACTCAGCCCTTGGTTCCCTTGGTGACAGTGTGAGAGCCAGGGCCCCACGGGCAGAAAGGGGTGACTGGAGGGCAGATGGGGACTTTCCTGGGACACAACTTTGCTCTAAGGGAAGGGGAATATGAAAGCAGCAGCAGCAGTGGTGTGGCTCTGCCCACTGGATTTGCCAAGCCAAGGCAGTGGAAAACTGGGAAGCAAAGGACAGGTAACCCACAGGACCCATTGGAATGAAAGACTGACAACTCAAATCCAGCAATTTCAAAAGGCATCCATCATGGCAGAGCAGTCTGACCTTTGGCCCCAGCCAAGGCCACTTATTCATGAGCCATCACCAGGTATAAGCACAGCCCGTTAATAACGCACCTATCGATTGGCTCCTGTGCTGCTCTGGCTGGGCTCAGATCAATGGTCCTGCCTAAGTACGCGCACCACAAAACTTCCAAGAAATACCACCCCGACACTTTAACACAGCACTGGGCTGTCACTTCCTCACTTTATTAACTGACAAGACTCCCATCACACCCACCTCCAGCCTGGCTCTTCCTGCTCCAGCAGAGACCCCCTGTCTCCTGTGTGAGCAGGATGCTGCCCCCAAGCCCAGCCTTGTCCTAACTCAGGGGACAGGAGCCCACTGACCACTGACACTGAGCCTGGGGTCGTGGAGTGGAGCAGGACTGGGGAGCAGGGATGCATCAGTGGGAGCAGCACATGTGACACCCTCAAACATGCATGCACCCGGCTGTGGTGCTGGATGTGGATGACATTAGCTCTATGGGCCACATTGCTCAACAGTTTATTTCAGGGCTGTTAAACACTGTTTTGCATATTTATTAAATTGAAGACAGTTTATGCCTGCAATTACTCTGCCTGACAAGCAGCCGCCAGCAGCTGGAAGCAGCGTCTGACTCACAGCACTTGGGTATTACCCTGAGATGATGCTGCTCCGGCCGCTCGGCAGCAGCCAGGAGCACTCAGCCCTTCAGTACGATGGCTGAAGGGAAGATTTAGGAGAAAACTATCATGATGCTCCCGGCCCCAGGGCTCTGCATTCCACATACCCAACATGGCACCTCTGATGGATGAGTCCCGCACTTCACTCCAATCTGCTTGGAGTTAGGCAGTGGCAATCATTTTTTTCAAGCCCTGTCATATATAAAAGCAATTGAGTCAGCAGGCACCAGTTGTCTGGCACAAGGAGAGATTATATTTTTACAAGGTTTTGCAGAAGGTCTATAAAAGTTTGTTCTTTCTTTAAAAAATAAATACATATTTGACAACGCCTCTCTGGACAAAAATGGAAAAAATTAAACTTGCAAATTGAAGCATTATGTCTGCAAGAGATGTGCTTAAGGACCCTCTTTATGGCTGATAGGAAATGACAAAGATTTTGTGTATAAACTGTGTTTCAGACCAATGCATTTGGAAAACTGGAAATTTCCCTGACAGTTCTGGCCCCAGACTGTGGAAAGGCTGCAGTTGCTGTGAACTTCCTCCCACAGAGGAGAGCAGCCATGCCCTGCCCCTATCCTGGATGCCAGGGCTCTGTTGTGGTCACCCCCAAGCAACAGGACTAGTGATGCTCACTCCAGCAGGGCTGGAGAGGCTGCAAAACTACTGGTGTCCCCTGTTTCATGTCAATGCCAGCACTGTGGGGACAGCCAGCCGGAGGCAAAGCTGGCGCTGGCACCACAGTGGGTCCTGCAATGCCCTGGATCCATAAGGAATCCCCTCAGCCCCTCACAAGAGACCAGCTGGGATTCCCACCAGGGATGGAAGTGAGAGCCAAGACAGAGAGTGCTGCTGCTTAGCTTGCACAGCAACCAGCAGCAACTCACAGCACCCTGAAGCACCCCGCAGCACCTCACAGCACCCAGCAGCACACTGAAGCACCCCACAGCACCCTGAAGCACCCCACACTACCTCACTCCTGCCCAAGGAGGCCTGGGGGAGATTTTGCTGTGCTGGTCCTGCCAGGGCCAACAGCTGCCAGCGTCAGCTCATTCCCACTGGTCGCTTCGTGGTTGTTGGAGCTGTAGGAAACGCTGACATGAATCTGCAGCTATGGATTTTTTTTGACAGAAGCCGAGCCCTCGGGATTGCTGCTCATTCTGTGCTTGAGAAGAAGCTACTTAGTTATAACCAATCTTTTTACAATGATTTTTCATTGTAGAGATAGAGTATTAATTATTAGAGGGTATTAAAAAAAGCATTAGCCCTCTGACTCCTGGAGATGCTCTGGGCTTGTTAAGTGTCTCTTGCAGATCTCTTGGGGCCAGGGGCTGTTGCGGTGATCAGGGCAGGGGTGACGCCTTAAGGCATCGGGGCAGGTGCTGGGCAGTGGGAACCTCTGTCAGTAGGCACTGGCACCACTTGCTTGCTGACCCTCTGTGCTGAGGGCCATCCCTGCTGGCAGCCCCTTGCCCTCTGTGGAGCAGCAGGACACCCTGCTCCTGGCAGTCCCTTGAAGCAGGCTGTGCTCAGCACCCTTTGGTGTTACCCTATTTCCCTGCCCCACCACATCCAAAATCTACTTTGGGCAGAGACCCTCTCAGCTCACCTGCCCCAGGGAGGAGGTGAGTGGCACTGTGGGGCTGGGGCTGCTCTGGCCCTGGGCACGCCTTACTCTGCCTGCAGCACATGGCTGGGTGCTGCCGGAGCACTGCTGGCACCCAACCACCACTGGCAGCCCCGCACACCTCCCACCTGGACACACTCATCCTGTGCATAAAATGCATGTTAAAGATTTGTCTTCACCTTCATTAATACCAGAATTTATTGCAGAAGAGAGGATTTCTTTATTTTACAAAACCTGTAGATGGAACACAAGCAAATTGCTGGCTTTTACTAGCGTATAAACTGGGAAAAACCTCTGAGATATGTCTACATTACACTAAACTGCATCCATAATTCATACCTAAAGGAGAAATTTTTAGCTCCCTCGGAGGTTTGTGAATCTATTATTGATGGGACCGTGTTAGGCAACAATAGGCTCCCTCGTATTCACACGCCATTTACTGGCTGAGTAAGGCTGCGGCTCCTCCACCCAGAAGTGCCAGCTCTCCGTTAGATTTTTGCAAGGATTTGGAAAGGATTTAGTTAAGAAGCTGAAGTGATGTAGACTGAGTGAGTTGGGAGAGTGTTTCTTTCTAGATAGATTCCCACTCCCGGGTCAATCAATCAATCAGGAATGTGGAAGACACTTGGAAAAATCTGTTCCTATTCTGATCTCAGAGAGCAGCATTTGCTCAGCAAAACACTGCGAATACACATCTTCTGAACTGGGGATGTCAGATCCATTACTGGTGGTGACTGGAGCGCAGGGGAGTGGGCAGAACAACCAAGCCTTTCACTGCACATAATACAGTGGGCCTGGCAAGGGGTCACCACTGGAGCACACCATATGCAGGCCTTTTGGTCTTCTTTAAAAATTTTTGAGGTTTTTTTTTTATGCCAATCAAAACTAAAACCCCAACAGATATTGAACTGAGCCTCACTGTAAGGGGCAGCGCAGGTCTCTGTGAACCATGGCAGAAGGGTGAGGGGACAGTGCCCCATGCAGTTCCATGGCCAGGGCTGAGCCATGTCTGGGGACATCGACATCCCTGCTCCAGTGGCTGGATGGAAGGGAATTTTGGGAGAGAGCAGAGGAAGCGACAGTGGTTCACAGCATCATTATAAACTAAGGAAATGTGCCTGGCACATGCAGGTATTTACAGAGCACGTACAAGTTAGCTTAAATCTAAACTAAAGGCTGCTGTTAACAGAAGAATCCCATCCTTCCCAACCCGTCGATACAGAGCTGAATTAGATCCAGGAACCACAATGCAAATCTCAGTGCTACAAATCTCACTGACAATATGTTTTGTTCCACAAATAGATGCAAAGCCAAGTAAAAACACACACAGCAATCCTTATCTGACATATTTGCCTTTGATTAGCTTTTAATTGCTCATTAAGATTTGGGTGGTTTATGACTTTTCTGCATGGCAGAGGAGCAGCATCCCTGCAGGGCCGCGACAGTGGCCAGACAAAACCCCACTTCAGTGAAGCTCATTCCTCCTGGGAGCAGCACTACTACTGCTGGCAGTGCTTGCCCACTGAGCCTGCCTCCAGGTGCTGCCCTCCCATTTGGGTGCTGCTCCCTGGTTCTGGTGCTGTTCTCTGGACTTCCCCCTCCTTGCTGTATTTAGTGTTGGCTGGGGATAGTCAGTGAGGATGGAAACAAATTATTGCTGTAGGAGCTGCACAACAAAATCTTGCTGGAAGAAAAAACACCAGTGGTGGCTCAGAGCCAAGGTGGTTATTGCAGAATTTCCCTGGCATTACGCAGATCCAAGGGATTATGATTTGCCTCTGTTTGCTGGCTCAGGTGGAGCAGGATGCCCAGTACTGGGAGCTGGCACCGCTCTGTGCCCGGCAGGGCTGTCTGGCTGTGCTCTCAAACCTGCTCTGCCTGGGTGAGCCGGGCTCTCTGGGCGCTGTGCCGCGGGTGCTGTGTTGCGGGCGTTGGCTGAGGCGGGCAGGATGTGGACACTGGCCATGCAGCACTGGGTATGCAGCCATAGGCCCCTCGGTGCCATTGCTGCCAGCAGTGCCCACCCTCGTGGCTGCACGGAGGTGGGTGTTTGGTTTCTCCTTGCTCCTGGAACAAGCACCTGGATTAGCAGAGACTGAGCATGTCAGGGGCCTCGTGTTTGTTTATGAGAGGTTTGTGTGAAATTTTAGGATTTACAAAGTAGTCATATCATTTAATCCTCTTTAATGAGGTTTGGGGATTTATGAGCAAGATATTTTCATTTGCAGCTCGCACAATTAACCTCGGTTAACCTAGAAAGGAAACTTCAGGATAAGTTTGACTTCTTCAGTTATTAAAGCTGGGTTTGAAGAGTGGCAGCAGGTGCAGTGCCCTGCTCACTCTGCGCAGAGGAGCCAGCAGCAACCTGCACATTTGAAGGAGTCCCAGTGTGTACGTGCTTGTATACACTCCTTCTCTTACAGTTTATTTAGGAATTAAGCCTTTGCTCTCCTGCCAAGCCCCTTGCTGCTTCCCATAGGGCCCCAGCTCCATGGCTCCCTGTGCCCTCCACATCCCTCCTGCAATCATGGGGCTGCTGCCTTCACTGGGGCCAGGAAGGGAGCTGGCTGGAAGGAAATCCATCTGGGAGCCCCAGCAGACATTGCTGCTGTGGCTGGAAGTGCTTCATGGAGGAAGCAGCAGTGTGGGAAGGCAGTGAGGCCTCCTCTCCTGGAGAACACCAGCAACACAGGGCACAGACAGATGAGGAACATCAAGGACATAAGGCTCAGCTAAGGAACATCAAAGATACAGGGTGTGGACAGCTGAAGAGCATCAAGAACACAGGGCACAGTGAGGAAGATGCCCAGGGTGGTGGAAGAAAAGCTTTGTTCTGGCCTCTGGCTTTGCTGTGATGCTGGTGGCCCTGGGCATCACCCAGAGCTCCTGAGTGCCCAGGAAGCCCTGTGCCCCAGCCATGGAGTACCAGCTCCTCCAGCCCCAGCAATGCCCATACTGGCAGCAGCGGTTTGGGCATCACAGATGATCTCTCGGCTGGCACACAATGCTGTGGGAGGGCAAAGTGTTCCCACAGCATAGCATGGGAGGGGAGAGTCCCTGGCATGAGAAGGAACACCCGTGCAGTGTCCCCAGCCGGCGGTGACATCGGGGCAGTGCTGCCAGCCTTTTAAAGTTCCCATAATTCCACAATAAATCAGTATGATAATTTCTCTCCGCAATAAAGCCCGTATTCCCGTCATGAACTCTCATAACCGACACCTCGATCTTTCTGTGCTCTTTGCTCTTTATTACCTTCCAATGACTTAAGCCCCTGAACTGAATAACTTCATCAAGGTGTCAACCTAAACAGATTTTTCCCTATAATGGCCCAACTCTCACAGGTTCTTAATGAAAAATATTGATTCCAAAGGATTAGTTGCAGATTTATGTGGTGGATGCTGATCCCTCTGTCACCTGATACCTTATCAGTGGATGAAAGAACTGATCCTCCCCACATGGTTTTAAAAAAGCAATCACAGACTGTGTCAAGCAGAGCTTATTCACAGAGAAATGCATATAATGCTGTGTCTGGATCAGATACGATGCTTAACAGAGAGCTAATAGTGGGCGACGAGGCACGGCCGGCGTGGCCAGGCCAGCCTGCAGTTCCCTGCCGGCTGTAGCTGGGCAGAGCCAGTGCTGGCTCCTGGGGCTTATGGCCGTGCCTTGGCCACGGGGGGGCCAGGGTCCCACAGCGGCTGCCTCTGCCAGCCCTCTGCCGGGTGGATCACTGGCTCTAAAGATCATCACGAGTGTCGATCTACGAGCTGGCAGGTTGTATGACACACCAGAGATAAGCGCTAAGGAGCGGATTCTCTGCCACAAACCCACGCTGTTCTGTGCTGCGCTGATGCCCTGGTGGGTCCTGCCTGCTCCCTCGGGGCTCCCAGCACAGGAGCACCCACCGCCGGGGCAGCACCTGGCAACAGCCGGGGCCAAGCTGGGCATCCCAGCTGGCAGCCGTTTGCCCTGGGCCCTCCCAGCACCCGTGGGACTCACTGTGACCACCCCAATGGCAGATGCCAGGGCAGAGACCAGCCCCTGCTTCCCTGGGAGCCACAGTCAGGTCTGCAGGGTTTGGGGGATGTACGGTGGAGGAGACACCGGCAGTCATGGATTTTAGTGGCAGCCACATATCCGATTATTCATCTTTTTTTCCCCTCCCTCCAGAAACTTGCAGCTGAAATTAATTCATAAATTACAGCCCAGAGTGAGGCATTATAAATAACAGCAGAAGGGCTTTGATTATTTACATTTTTATGGAATCTGAACTGATCAAATACACAGAAGTCACCAGGCACGTGGGAGAATTATAACGTGTTCAGACATGATTTAAGGCTGTGCAGGAGGGACCCTTCCAGAAGAAGTGATCAGGCAGGGCTGGTCACTCTGCCTCATATGAGTGATGTACAGACACCACTAAATAAACCTCAGCCCTTTGGAACTTCAGGGAGAGAAGAGAAGAGAAGAGAAAGCCAGGACTGCCTATGGCATCAGCCCTACAGACACCCCCGTGTCTCCCGGTCTCCCGCTGTTTGCTGGGTGCAATAATGAATGTTTTGGCAACAGCCTTGCTCAAAATCTAATAAAATTATTCAGGATTCTGCGAGAAGCCTTGGAAATGGAGGCTGTCCTACAGCAGCCCCGCGTGGCTCTGGCAGCAGAGCTCTGCGTTTGGGCTTGATTTAAAACCTCATTCGTTTTTCATTAGCTCAGAATTGCTGCAGACGAAGGTTCATTTTTACTACGTGCGTGGAACACGAACGAAAATTGAGATTTTGTTTCTTCCATTTACCTCGTGTATGAAGTCATCCGGTTTTAGGATGAAAGGAGTTATTTACTTCCAATTACCTAAACATGACTGAGAGCAGGAATATCCCTTCCTTGCTATCAAATGACTTCCATATTATTCATCCCAGCAGGCTGTTCTCCCCTGCCGCAGCCAGAGCTCACCCCTGTCAGCCCTCTGCCTGCACCCTGGCTCTGGGCATAGACACTCCCAGCCCCTGCCTTCCCCCCTCCCAGGTGGGACTCTGTGGGACGGCTCAGCACTGCCTGGGAAAGGCAGGGGTTCTACCCCAGATGGATGTGATCCACCTGCTTCAGGGAGGATGCAATCCACCTGTCCCAGAAGGGATGGGATCTGCCTGCCCCAGGAGGCATGTGATCCACCCTTGTCCAGCCAGTGTCCACCCAGGGCACTCACGAGGCAGCTCAGGGATAACTGGGGCCTGCAGTGCATTGTGCCCATTGCGCAGGTCCTGCAGTGAGGAATGGGCGCAGTGTCCTGCAGCCCTGCGAGAGGTGCACGTGCCACCAGCCTCCAAGGACAGCAGCAGGCAGAGCTGCCCATGCCAAGTGGCAGAGCTGGCAGCTCCAAAAAGGAGGTGGGGGCCCAATGCCCACCTGTCACCCCAGCAACTGGCCAGCAGCAGTGCACTGTCCCCATTGCACTGGTCCCAGCCTCCTCCTCTCTCCTGCACCCCCTTCCCTCCCCAGAGACCAGAGCGTCTTGGGGCTGGGTTGCTCCTCTCCCCACTTTGTAATTTACACTACAAGCAAACTCCATTCTCATTTCCAATTACTTCACCATTCAGGGTATAAAAAACTATTCCACTGATTAAAACTGCAATAATTAAAATTGAGGCTTTGTGTTGCTTCTGCCTTTTAAACACTTTATAAACTCTCCCTAAACTCCCAATTTCAAAGCTCCCATCACGTTCCAATTTCATGGCTGATTTGCAGAGCTACTGTGAGTGCTGGGCAGGCAGGGGCCAGCAGACCCTTGGCCAGGCATTCCCACTCCTTACCTCCTCCCAGTATATATTTATTTCTTCACTTTTACATTATTATTCTGCAAGCTCTGGGTGTTTGTCTACACGTTATGTGGGAAGGGGGGGGGTTAAGAGCCCTGCTCACCCTCAATCCCCCTGCTCCCAGACAGCCAAGCCTCCCGTTCCTCCTGCCCCATGGTCACGGCCCTGCCTGTTCCCTGCCAGGTATCCTGCGTGATCTTCTTTTCCTCCCCTTACTTCTGGCTGAGCCCATCCCCGCCTGGCAGGCACCTGGAGCTACTCTTAATTCCTGATCTGTTGCAAATTGGTTGAGCTGTGACCACAGAAGGTTCTCTTCCAGCTGTCTCCCTAAGGCTGTAATGCAGCTTTATTCTGATTTTCCTTCCCAGTCTGGCATTGCTCACCTATTTCTCCCCAGAAAGCTGAGTGCACCCTGGGCCTGGACATGCTGTTGGCTTCTCATGGGAAGAGAGGAGTGGAAAGCCAGTATGTATTTTGTATGCAGGAATAAATGAGAATGGATTTTAATTCCTTCTAATTGAGTCTCCAGAACTCAGACAACTTCCCAATTAACACCAATTAACATAGTATACTTGACATCCCATAACATCCCATTAAATCTCCTAAAATAAGATGTGTAAAGCTTCTCTCTTCACAGAGATGATCCCATCAAATGCTGCACCTCAAAGGTATTTAAATAAACCCTTGCACCAGCTGCAGTGTCGGAGCCCTCTGTGGGGAGATGCACCTGCCCAGCAGAGGTATCTGCAGGTGCCACTGGAACCAAACCGGGCCAGTGGCCCAGCACATGGTCAAGGTTGCTGGCTGATCCCGGGCATGATGTGAGCTTCCTGTGTGGGAGCCCAGGCCCTGATACACATCCCCTCCAGCTACTCATTTATTCTATGACATGGCTTGAACACTTTCTGTCCTCATGCCATGAGCTGATTATGCTAGACCAACAAACAAGACACAGCTTTGGAAGTAAACATCTGGTTGGGAGTCAGATGAATAACTCCTAAAAATTGGTATTTTTCTGCTTGTTGTCATCATGGATCACAGCCCTTATAATTTGCTACCCACAGCTCTCTGCTGGATGTGCATTTCTTGTCCCTAACCTGCATCTAAGACAGAATCCAGCTGTGCAAAATCATATTTCACTTTATTTAGTGTCATGGAAACCTTTGCCTAGACAACAGAGGCACAATGCCAGCTGGCGCAAGGAACTCAGCTCCGGAGCGGACTCGAGCTGGGGAAAGGGTGAGGTGAGTCACTGCCTGTGGCCCCCGCATCGCCCTTAGCGCCTTGCTAAGCCCCTGGCCACAGCACGATCCCCACTCAGCCCCTGGCCACAGCATGATCCCACTACCCAGTGGCTGTGCTTGTGGGGCTGCTGGCTGAGACCAGGGTGCCTCCAGCTGCAGGCATGCATCCCCCTGGGCACCAAGTTGTCACCTGGGGATTCCTAAAGTGCTGCACCACCCTTGCTCCCAGGTCTTCCCCCACATTCCCTACCCTGCATCTTCCTCTCGGTCTCCCCTCTCCTCCTCACCTCAGCATCTGTTTGGGAGGTTTGTGAGGTCCCAGCCCCCTGAGGTGGGTTCCGTCAGTGAGCCTGCCAAAGCCCAGGATATAAGGAGAGGGAAAGACAAGCCTATAAATAACAGGTAAGGGAAGCAGCCAAGAGTTCTGGTAAAGGCCTGGTGACACGTCCATAACAAATAAATCATAAAAACCTGATGAACTAATACACAGCCTCCTCCCCGCTGCTGACCTCCAGCTCTCAACTGCGGCAAAGTGCCAGGAGACCAAAATAGCAACAAACACCAATTAAATATTAAAACTCACAAATGTAACACAGAGCAGGAGAGGGGAGAGGGCCTGGATCAGCCCCAAAGGCCCTGTGGGATCAGGTTCCCATCTCCTGCAAGCAAAAAGGACAATTTGTATTGGAGACTAGACTTTCCAAGCTCATTTCTACAGAAAACATTCAATGCTGATGACACCGTTAGGAGTGTGATGGAAGCCTGTCCACCACTGGCACTTCTGGCACACTTATCCCTGACATTTGGCTGCTTTTCAGTTACTCTGTGCCTGAATTTGCTCCTCGCTGGGCTCTGCCTGCTTGGTACTGCTCTGGAGCCCTGGCAGGAGCATTCCTGAGGGTCTGGGTCTGGAGCTATGACTGCGATTAGGGCCCATCGCCTCCCGTCCAGCCCCCACAGCGGCCAGGGATATCAGGAAGACCAGACAGGGCAAAGAGAGGTTCTCCATGCTAAAAGGTGGACAAATGCAATGCAAACCACAGGCAGATCAGTTTTGCGCAGCCTTTAAAGTGTTATCACACCTCAGGAATAGGCATAAAGGTCAAAATCATTAGTGTTTGAGTTCTGAATTAAATCCCCTGCAATTAGCCCTGAGAAGCCAACTGGAGATGCTGTTGAGATAACAGAGCAAGTATCTCTGTAATTGATAATTACGAGGTGTAAAGACGTGAGCTTGCTTTGAAAAGCATAATTGTTTCTCATCTGAAAAGATTACTTTATTGTAATGGTCTGCAATTATTTTTATTTAGACAGACTGGTGCCAACATCTGTAGCCTCAAAACAGCTCGTTTCACAGAAAATTGTTGCAATTCGCCAGTTTCCCCCATACAAGAGGATGTTTGTTGTTGTTCAAAGGGACAGAACTCAGGCTGTTCTCTAAACCTCACAAGGAATTCCATGATCCTGTGAAATCACACACCTCAAGCACCTCTCAGGGCATCTTTATCTTGCTCCAGTTCTGCATAAGCTCCAGGCATGCCCAAGGTATTTGTTGCTCCTGCATTTGCTGATGCCAGTGGAGAACCAGGAGGGCATGAGGGAACAGGGCTGGTGCCCGGGGAGGGGGAGAGGCAGTGCCAGGTCCTGCCCTTCATGTGGACAGTGCTGGGCTCAGATACCCCTTGAGCCTCCCTCGGGACGCAGGCCCTGGGGATGCCGGCTGCCCAAAGTCATCCCAGAGGTCTGCACTAGAGCCTGACCCACCTTGTGTATCTGAGGGTGGGAGACAAACTGAGGTGTCAAAGCAGAGAATCCCTATGTACTTCAAAGCAGAGGATGTTCCTTTTGAAGTGATCACCCAAACGACTCCTGCTCCTCTGCACACCCCTGGCCAGGATGGCCACTCACCCAGAAGCCATGGGGTGCAGCACCACATGGCAAAGCCCGAATGGTCCCTTCATCAGTGCTGAACTGATTTCTGTTATCTCTGCTTCACACTGTGGCTGCCAGACTGCCCCTTTGCCAATAGTATCCTGATATTATGGCCTTGGACAGTCAGTGCATATGGACCAGGTCATTAGAGAACAGCCTGATCAGGGAGCAGGCTGCATCTGCCACACCTCTGCATTTCCCGCAGCCAAGAGTTTCCCCCCTCAATGAGGGCAGAGCACAGGTGATAAACACTGTCCTTGCATCGGGGTCTGTAGACCTGCCCTGCAAGTCCTGGCAGC
This sequence comes from Rhagologus leucostigma, assembly GCA_013397725.1. Lineage (NCBI taxonomy): Eukaryota > Metazoa > Chordata > Aves > Passeriformes > Rhagologus > Rhagologus leucostigma. Next base: position 1,067,842 of record VZTD01001486.1, on the reverse strand, counting down.
AAAAGAAGCAGGAGCAGGGAGGGTTTAGATCAGCCTCTGGCTTGTGCCCTTTACGCCAAGACCTGTGGGGCAGGAGGTCCAGCTGGCAGCAGTGGAGGGATAGCCCCACATAGGCCCCTGGGCAGCTCCCTGGAGAGCAGCTGAAATCCTGTTAAATGGGAAAATGGCAATTTGCCCAAAGTGGACACGCTTCATCCGTGATAAGAGGAGCTGAGTATAATTTCATAACATTTCACGCTGCCCAATGACAGCACATACATCTGTGTTCATTACTGCAGGAACACCAGGCATGGATGCCCGGTGTGCTGCCCTCAGAGAGTAGGGCAAAACGGGGCAAAGTGGCTCAAACTTGTGGCCAGTCCCTGCTGACTCCTTGAGCACTGGTGGCTGCTGGACTGTTATGCCAGCTGTGGGAGGGTAACCACAGGGTGGGGGCTGCCTCAACCCCCAGCCCAGGTCCAGGCCAGGCAGAGGGACTGCCCTCCACCCAGATGCCACCCACATGGCTGAACCAACCCCCTTGACAGCAGGGCACAGGAGGGCAGCTGCGGGGGCAGGCTCACGTGCTGTGCACACCACAGCAGCCTGTGGGGCTCCCAGAAATGCCAGTGCACAGACAGGCTTTGCCAGAGGTGCCATCGTGTGCAGAGCTGCCCTGTCTGTTTGCAATGCATAGCAGTCAGGTTTGATTTAAATATTTGCTCTGCTTATGCCAAATAGTTGTTCAAAATCTTCAGGGACATTAATATTTATGCATGAGTTTTGAATAAATCTGTTATGATCAAAAGGTCTTGCATAATTGTGGCTCATTGCTGCTGCCCAGGACCCTTCAGAGCCCACACAAAGTGGCAGGATGGAGCAGTGCCACCACCAGCCCAAGTGCTGACCTTTATGAGAGTATGTGCAGGGCTGTCCTCATGTCCTGCTCTCTGTCCTGCTGTTCTCCTCTCCTCATGCATCTTTGAAAGCTCTGTCACTGCACCAGTGCTGCCAGGCTCTCCCTGCCAGTGCCCTGCACACAGCCCTGCTGGTCTGTTCCACACTGTCCCTGCCCTGTGCAGTGACATACTGCCCACAGGCAGTGGGGTGACACACCACTTACGAGCAGCAGCTCTCAGACTGGCCAGGCCCAGCATTTGACAGTCTCTGCTCTACACCCTTCACACGGCAGATGGGAGCCCATCACCCATCCCTTGGCCGGCAGCGGGTCCCATGTGCCAGGCACTGCCAGAGCAGCCTGCACACCTGGCCCTGTCACCCTGAACCTCCTCCATGCGGGAACGCTACGGTGCAGGGGCTCTGGCATCCTGGCCAGGGTGATGCTCGGGGGCTGCCAAGGGACCACGGCAGGATGCAGGGGTCCTTCCAACTCACCGCTGCAGCACTGAAATCGCCCAGGCTCTTCGCCTGGTGGAACCCTGGCTCTGCGCTCTTTAGCCCAGCGAGGCTGTGATTAAAGAGTGATTCATGTCCGGCACAGAGGGTCCTTCCAGCAATCCATCTCCCAGACAAGTTCCTCTGAGCAGAGGCAGGTAAATCAGAATAGCTGGCAGTGGGCCTGGCCGGAGAGTGTCACCTGGGGGCTGCCCTGCCATGATGGAGGGCTGTGATCGCCACTGCAGGGGGCTGCCGCCACTGCCAGGGATTTATCACCCCAGTGCTGCCAACACAGTGTGGGGAAGCAATGCCACTGTAATTATTCTGCAAATATAATTAGGTACAAATGTAGTGAATAAGTAATACTAAAATATATTTATTTCTCACTATTCTCCCAACTCTTGCAGCCCATTAAAATGTGTTATTATGATAATTTGTCATGAAAATGACAACATTTATTAATGCATTAAACCAAATTCCTAGTAAATTAGTAATTGGCTAAACAGTGCCACTGAGATCACTGCTCTAGGGCCTTTAGCAAAAGAGAGAAATGCAGGAGGAAAACCATTTGTTTTTGTAGTTTCTCCCCCTCTCCTCAGTGGCAGCTTGGGTTTAACCAGTGGGAGAGCATCTCCAGCGAGGCCAGGGCCAGCGAGCCCAGGGTCACCTGGCCCTGCAGGAAGGCAAGCCTGCTGCCAGGCACCTGCCAGGGCTCGGGGTTGGTGCCTCAGAAGGTTGGGAGCCCCAGCATGCAGGACAGAGGTGGGGTGGGAGGTCTCTACAGCTCCCTGACAGGAGGCTGTAGGAACCTCTAGGGGGTCAGGCTCTGCTCCCAGGCAACCCGTGACAGGACGAGTGGAAATGGCCTCAAACTGTGCCAGGGGAAGCTCTAGTTGGACATCAGGAAGGACTTCATGGAAAGGACGGTCAGGCACTGGAAGGGGCTGCCCAGGAAGGGGGTGGAGTCCCCATCTCTGGAGGTGTCCAAGAAACGACCAGATGTGGAACTCAGTGCTCTGGTCTGGTTGACAAAGTGATGATCAGTCAAAGGTTGGACTCAATAGTCTTGGAGGTCTTTTCCAAACTAAATTATTCTGGGATTCTGGGACTTGGATCTCACTGGCGTGTCTATGTCTGAACATTCAGGGATGTGTTTTAAAACTCCCTCTGAGTGTGTAGCAGCTCTGAGGAAGCTGAAGCCAGAGTAAGTTGCAGTCTGGCAGTAGCTGCCATTGCTCCTTGGGATCAGTTGTTGTTGGGGATGTGTCTGACCATCCTGCTTCTCCATTAAACACCAGGGACGAGCCCATCCAGCTCTTCCAACCTCTACTCTCCATCTTGTTTATTACACAGAAAATAACACAGTGATGTACGAATCATCTTGGAATTTGAAGCACCTCCACGCCTCCAGAAGCCGTTCTGCCCGTCCACCTCCTTCCCGCCGTGTCCCACCCCCTCAGGCCGCCATTTTGTCTGCCGGGGGAGGCAGCGCTGCCCGGCGCCTCACGGCTCTGCGGGCCGACAGCGACCTCTGGCGGGCGAGGCGCGCCAAGGCGGCAGGGAACGAGGATAACGGGGATAGCAACGGGGACAACAACGGGGACAACGGGGACAACGGGGATAACAACGGGGATAACGAGGATAACAACGGGGATAACGAGGATAACAACGGGGATAGAAACGGGGATAGCAACGGGGACAACGGGGTAAAGGGGGATAACAACGGGGATGGCTGCGGGGCGGGCTGGGGGCTGTGGTGGTCACGGGTCAGAGCTCCTCGCCCGTTGCGTTCCCGCCGTGCCTCAGCAGAGGGCGCTGTCTCCCTGGGCTAAGCTGCGCTTGCCTTAGGCGGGAACGCCCCTGACCACCCTTAGAAGGAATTTCCTCAAATACCCCATCTGATCCCCCCCGGCGCAGGTTCAGGCTGTTTCTTCTCGTCTCATTGCTTGTTACCCGTGAGAAGAGACGGACGTCCCTGAACGTGCAAACGCATGCTGCGAGCAGCTGAGGTCAGGTGTGAACAAGTGCTGCCTCGTGGCCTTGGAGGTCACCCGGTGCCGCATCTGCCGCACGGAGCAGAGGTCACCACTCGTCCTGCCTGCTTCAGCGCCGGCTCTGCAAACTTCTGAGCCATTCTGGGCCTAAGGGGGCCCCAGAGACCCTAGAGGTGCTGCCCGTTGTTGTGGCTCTGTACCCTGTGGTCCTGTGCTGGCCCCTGTGCTGTCCTGCTAAATGGCTTCCGGCTGGAGGCTTGGTGGGATGGGGGAGCCTGGTCCAGCCGCGGCAGTGTCACATCCTCTCCCAAGCAGCCAGGAGCTGCCTGTCCCTGAGGAAGGCGACATGCTGCATAGTCCCGTATGAGCAGAAACTATCTTGACACACTTGCTGAGTGGGAGCTGGACCCATTCCCTCGGCTGGCTGTGTGCTGCTGGCGTGATTGAGCATGGTGCAGTCCAACTGCCTGTCACGCTGCCTGGTACATGGGCACAACGTGCTCGTGTGGAGCAAGACTAGGCTGCAACAACTTCTCCTTTTACCTCTTCTGCCAGAAGGAACACAAAGAAAGGCAATTCTCTGTTCTGAGCTCTTTAATTTTGTGTGGCACTTTACTGCCAAGGGGAAGGCAGTAAAGCCCCAGGCAGTAAAGCTCCTGCTCTAAAAGCCCCAGGCAGAGTGGCAGCAATGGCAAACAGTGGGAGGGAGCTGCTGTGCAGCTGAACACTCCGGCCCAGCTGAGATTCCAGTTCCCACCATGGCTGTTCTGAGCAGGAGCACTGCAGCTGGATCTGCTTGCTCAGGAGAGGCTTTGCCTGGGCAATGCTTCTGTCCAAGGGCCTGACTACCTCCAGGGCTGACTGAGCTTTCTGTCTGCTGGGGCTGTGGGAGGCTCCTGCCTTGTCTGGTGCCTGACGGGGAGAAGCAAAGGCTGGTCCTAGACCAGAAGCAGCGCCCCCTCTCCTGGATGCCCCAGTTGACTGCTAGGGAGCAGCTGCCTGTGTTTAGGATCAGCCGCTTGCCTGCTTGATTCCTGAGCAGCAGGCAACACTGCACCTGCTGTAAGAGTTCAAGTAAGTTGTGTTTGTTTCTGTATTTCTTCTAGCTGAGAAATTCACTCTGTGAACTTTTTATCCTGTTTTCTTGGGGCAGGAGAGGCCACTGCGAGTGAGGTGGGTGGTCATGAGCAGCTGTGTTTGCTGCCTGCTCATGAAGAGCTTTCCCAGCTGAATTAACCTGCAAACCCCAGTGGTGTGCAGGCAGCCCACATCCGTCACACATAGGTGTGCATTTCAGTGATTTCAGGGATCCGCTCTGCTCTTAATGGTGCTGGAGGCTCCTCAGACTTGTATCAGACTGCACAGTCACCCTGGGAGTGGCAGTGGAGGGAACCCGGGGGGCTTGGGAGAGGAGGATTTGCTGCATTCCCTGTGGGGTAGCCAGGCTGCCTCTGTGTGGAAGACCCTCGTGTGGGCACAAACAAGACCAGACCAGGATCAGGAGGAGATGTGTCCAGCCAGCCCTCCCCAGTGCCTAGTTTTGTTCAGGTGGCTGGAGAAGTTCAAGATAGGAGAGGAGTGGGTGCCATGGGGCCTGCTCAGCAGGTCGGAGCACCTGCACGAGCCCGTGGGGAGCCAGGCCTGGGCACTGACCTGGAGAGCTGCAGCCCACAGCACGGCGGGGAACAGGGCAGAAGGATCAGCATTCGCCTGCCCTCCTCGCTGTAGAAGGGACTCCGAAAGCAGTGCCTGTCACTTCATTCCACTCTGTTAAGCACCTGTGACTGTGACCGACAGCATGGCCCCAGGCAGCTGCCGCTCTCTGCAGTTCTGTATTTTTGCTGTGCTGGCAGCACAGAGCCAAGCAAAGGACGAGTATAGCTGTGTATAGACACTCACTCAGGTTCCTGAGGTGATGTTGAGGGAACTGCAGCAAGGAAAACAACAGCTTTGTAGGGAAATCCAGAGGCGGGGAAAACAGCTGTGACAAAGCCATTGTGGCACAGCTTTCTGAGCACCTAATGAAAGCTGGAACTAGGCTTGGGCACCTGGCCCTGCTGATGGGCTCTTGCCCACTTCATGCCCTACCTGCCGAGCTGACCTTCTGGCCTGGTGCCTTCCCTACACCAGTCACCACATGCATCTCCATGGATGCACTGCTCCTCCCTTTAACAGCCAGGCCCATGCCTTGCCCCAGGTATGCTGTGAAGACAGCTCCTCCTGCCACAATGCATCCATGCTGTCCCCTGCCTGGGGAACAAGGACCTTGGAAACATTCCCATCCATCCCCAAACTGCCAGAGCAAGTCCTGGTGCCATCAGCTGGCACAGAGGGGAGCCACTGGAATGGCAGTGGATCCCTGGGGCAGAGGAGCTGCACTTGTGCATTTAAACATGCCGAATGTGGGTAGAACTACCACTGACACCTGATTAAATGGGGATGGATGTCTGCTGTCTTGTGGACAGTCATTAAATGGACAGACTGTAAAGGATGTGTTGCCCTGATTGTCTTGGGGACTTTTCTGTCTCAGTGAAGACAGACAGAGCAGCACCTGGTAACTCTTTGCATGCCAAGACTTGTGGGACAAGAGGAAACAGATGGTGCTTTGTATTCACACAAGATGAGAGCAGAGAAGTCTGTTCTGGCACTTCAAGTGTGAGCTAGGCGAGGAACAGAATTCTCTATCTTCAGATAAAATCTTCCCCTGAATATGCTCATGTTCTGGCAAAAAATTTTAAAAAATCAAACCTTGGCTGTCCTTACTGCTGCATCAGCCCTTGCCCCCATGGAAAAGAGCTGCAACTGGGAAGAAAGAGCATTTGATGTCATGGAGTAGTTAAATGTATTGCAGCCTGTATTGCAGCCCCCTCCAAGCACCCCCTGGGTATGGCCTCCCCAAGGACATCCCCACCCTAGCAGAGCCCCCAGGGTAAGAGTGTGCAAATGCTCACTCAGCCCCTGCTTCTCCTGAGCCTGAGCGTGCTGGGTGCACATCCCAAAGGGCTGTTTCCCAGCAGCATCGGGGATGGATGTGACCAGGCCAGTGGCTGTGTGCCAGTGGTTGCCAGCAGGTGCCAGGGCAGAAGTGACTCCCTGGCCAAGCAGGGCTAAGTGGCTTCTGCAGTGTCAAAGGGAACTTTGGAGCACGTGGCTGTTTTATTTGCTCAGGAGCAACCTGGAGCCCCAGGATGAGATCAGGAACCCGTGAGAATTTTCAAGCCCTCCCTTTGCAATAAATCAACATCTCATTGCATGTGTTGCTTATCAGCTTAATGCAATCCTTATCCAAAAAGCACTAATCCAATTTCTCTAGAGAGATGCGTCTGATTAGATTAATTAATCTGTTTGCACTGGAGATTTCCCTAACACTTGAACATCCTTGGGGCAAATTCCTCTCTGAAACCTGAGTGTATTGTCTGAGTGGGGGAAGAAAGGGGAGAAGGGCAAAGGCATTGTGGCAAAAAGGCCCTGATGCTGTGGCTGCTCCAGTCAGATCAGAATGGGGAAGGGGTTTTGGAAAGCAGGGTGCTTCCCAGGGGTGCTGTAAGCCCTGCAGCTGGGTGCCAGCTCTGTGTCCCACATTCCCAAACCCCATGCTGGACACCAGCAGCACCAGCCTCCTTCCAGTGTGGCACATCTGACCAGGTAGCTCTGCAGGGGTTGCTTCTGGCATTTTTCTGCGTTTCCTCACTTTTTATATATATTTTGAATAGTAAGTTTGCCATATCAAGCTAATCTAACTCCCAGCAGAGCTCTCTGTGAACAAAACCAGGATGGAATCAAAATTATGATTTTCTAATTGCCAGTTGGTGTGGGCACACATATTTGTAGCCATTATCTTCATAGCTGCCAAGATAAAAGCTTTGGAAAATCAGTCAGTTTTGCTCAAGAATTTGCTTAATTGCACCAAGATGATTGTGTTGGTCAACAGTGTGTAGGTGAGGAGCTGGGGGGTGGGAAGGGCAGCAGGGCCCACTCCTAGGCAGAGCTGGGCAGAGTTGGCAGAGCTGAGGCTGGCAGCTCTGCTCTGGAGCTGTGCTGTGGCAAGAGGGTCCAGAGCTGGGGACACAGCGCTAAACACCATCCCCACCACTATTTCCACTCTCTGGCAAGGTCTAAAATATATCATTAACATTTGTATTCAGATGTGCTCTCCCTGCCCCTTCTCGCATACAACAAAAGAGGTGATTTAAAATTTATCAGCAAGTGTCAAGATAACCTGTGCAATTCAGCATCAAAGTGCAAAGACCGGTGCGAGATGACAGCTGCAGCATCCATGGAGTCACATGTTTTATCCCAGTAAGTACATGAAAATTGCAATGTGCTTTTCTGCTATTCAGGCTGAAGGGCTCCTTTAGCACCGACCAGCTCCTGATATCAAAGTGAATGATTTCTTTCATTATTCCTGGTTATGAAGCCTATTTTCTTGTTATTTGTCATTTGTGAAGCAATTTGGTTTAAAGATGGCTCAAAGCTTTTGTATTGAGCAATCAGGAAGAAAGTAGGGAAGAAATAACTAAGGGGAAGATTGGGATTCTTCGTCTCATCCTGCGTTACGAAACGCAGGGGCTGTCACATGTGGGGCAAGACCCATTCCTAGCAGCCGGATTGCATGAGCTCTGTGAGGGTCAGGCGATTTCCAGGCTGGTGGGGGTGCAGGAGAGGGGTTCAGCTCAACGATTTCAGCTACTCAAGAACTAACAGCCCCTCTGGGACATGCTGGGAATTTAAGTGACTTTGGAGCCAGCAACTTTCTGCAACTCACAAATTTGGGCTTAAGAGCCAATCAATTGTGCAGTTGTTTTTGCACCACCAGAAATGGAGTATGGATCTGCTGGAGGAATTTTAGAGGGGCTTTTTATCCTCCCATCTGCAGCTGGGCTGCTATTCCTCATGCTGAAAAGCCAACCATAAGAGTGTCCTGAAAACCAGCCCTGTGCTGCTGCAGGGCTTATATATCGCTCGCCGAGGAGCAATACCGTGGCAGCAGCTAGGAGGGAAACAAGAGGCAGAATCAATTCTCCAGCAAGTGTTGTTTGATTTTATCATAAACCCCTAATATTCCATATTTAAAAGTGTAGCTACTCAGCCCGGAGATGAAAAGCTGTGTCATTCAAATGCCACGGAGGGCAGCTGCAGGTGGTGAGCGCCTGCCGATTCCCACTCCCGGAGATGGGCGTGTGGCTGTCTGGTGCTGCTGGGCTGAGCCAGCCCCAGCCCCAGCCCCAGCCCCAGCCCCAGCCCCCTCACACCCTGACCCACACCCCGTCTGCAACGCTGCTTCTCTTGCGATCCATGCAGGACCGTGTCCCTCAGTGCTCCCGCAGCCAGAGCTAGCAGGACTCACTGTCCCAGTGCTGCAGCATGAGACAAAGCTGCCCCTGCCCCCAGGGCTGATGTCTCTCCCCGCGGGAGCTCTGGGGCTGCCGGGCCTCTCCCCCGGTTAGTGCCGTTGGCTAGAGCCCTGCACCCCGGGGTTGAGGGGGTCCCCAAGGGGGCTGGGGGGAGCGCAGCCACAGGGGAGCAGGGACAGCACACAGCGAGGCTGGGCAGCTTCTGTGGGAGTGCCACGAGTGTCCTCAGTACCAGGAGCTTGTCCTGTGGCTGTAGGAGATGCTGCTTGCCACGAAGAGCTGCTGGCGCTTTGCTCTCCAGATGAGCAGCTTTGCTCCAAGTGCAGAATAGGAATACCAGTGCTTTCCACAGGATATTTTTATTGGCTGCTTGTGGAGAAGTGGCACTGCAAGTCTAAAATAGCTAGTGATGTAAAAGCAAATATAGGGATTGTGCCTGCAGAGGCCCCTCCTGGAAGAGACAGATTCCATCTGCTCTGATACCAAGCACATTTCAGAAGAGTTTTAGTCCAGTTTTGGGAATTTGGTTCTCTCTCTGCACTCTGTATTTTAAGACTGAAGTGAAGCAGGGTGACATGAGCAGGTTTTAGCATGCACACGGCAGCCCCCCCCCTCAGAACCTGTCACAGGGCAGCCTGGAGCAGCCCCAGCTATATCTGCAGTGGGTCACTCTGGGTGGTCAGGGATCTTTTGGGGCTTCTTGCCTTTGGCACTCTTAAGTAAGACCTACATGTTCCTAATTTAATTAAGATTTATGTTTTTAAAGGATTTTTTTATAATAAAATACTTCTTTTCACCACTGAACACCTACCCCAGGAATGCTGTTTCCAGCCAGAACAGCTCCATGGTTTCCCTCATGGTGGAGTCAGGCTCCTGAGACAGTGCCCAGGCTGTCACCCCTTAGTGCTGGCTCTGCACAGAAGGGAACATGGAGGAGCTGGAAGGGCCCAGAGCAGCTGGGGTAGGGGCTGGGGCCAGCCTCCACCCCTCCCCTCCTTGCCATACCCAAGGCACAGCTTGAAGGGTCCTTCTGGTCCCTGTCCTTTGTGTCTCCGTGTTGCCGTCCCACCTCCCTGCCCTGTCCCATCTCTCCTGGTCTCTACATGAAACGTCTGCTGAGAGGAACATAAATAAAATGATCCCCTTAGAAATGTGCTTTATCAAGCTTGCCTTTCTTCCTGCAGTTAGCTCTGTGCTGTTTAGAAGTCCCTGCTAATGAAGGGAGCTGGTGAAGGTGGGCTGGGGTGCAGCAGGTAAGAGTCATGCTGGAGCACTGAAAATTAATTGCAAAGGCAGCAAAAATGTAAAAAAATCTATGGTAAGTGTAATGCACCATTAAAGCAGAGTGCCTGTGCTGCCCTTCAGCCTTGTTGTGCATCCCAGCCTCCTCAGTTCGTCAGGACTCACCACTGGGCATTGAGCATCCCGGACAAGGGAGGATGTTACGCCCAGCTCAGCAAAGGGCTCTGCCTCCTGGCGGCCCTGGGCATGGCAGCCCGGTTTCAGTCCAGGGTCCCCACCCGTGGGCACACGCTGCTCCATCGCTGGCCGTTGGATGGGGTCACCTCACAGCATGGGCAGAGCAGCCTCTGCCCACTCAGGACTGCAGCCGGGCTGGCAGCCAGCAGCAGTCAGCACACTAGGGACCCCAGGAGCCCTCCCTTGCCTGGGGCTGACAGAGGGACACCCAGGCTGTACAGCTTCTCCTGCAAGACACACACACGTAGTGGTTCTGTTCAAATCTGCATTCTTAAAATTACAACAGTCTGGAGGCAGAAAGAAAGCCTCTTCTATGACTGAAAATTAAAGATATTGCTTCCTGATCATTGTAAAATTGACTTCAGAAATAAGATACTTAATTAAATGTATCCATTTTTCTGATACTACTCAAAAGAGTTAAGTCCAGAAATGATGCAGAGATACTGAGGCATAATGTATTCATGGGGATGGTTATCTGCCTCATAAAGGCATTATGAAAGTAGCAAAAGTAATTGCATTATATTTATGTCGATTCTCTTATTTAACTTGGCTGCAAATGAAGTATTCTGTATTGAACTGCAACCCATTTTAATTTACAAAACCAGCCCTGCTTTGCTCAGTAGTATTGCAACTAATGAAAAATGACTCAAAGGAGTAGATCTTTTCCATATGAATGCTTGTATAGACCACAAGCAGGCACTCAATGGATGGAGCAGCTGCCGGGGCTGAGGAGCTGTGGGCTGGGGGGGAAAATGAGCTCTAGCTTGCTCTGAAACTTGCAGGAGTGGAGGGCTCATCTCTGCAGGCCCTTCCTGGGAGATGCAGCTGGAGGAGCTCCTTATCTCCCCTGGGGCCTTTTGGGAGCACTGCCTTCAGCCTTGTCCCTGTGAGCAGGTCTTGCTGCAGCAGTCTCTGCTCCTCAAGGCCCAACTCTGCTCCCTTGGGCTGGGACGTTCCTGACCTGAGCTGGTGTCTGTCTTGGACACATTAGGGAGAAGCGGGGCTGTGTGGTGCTGCCCATCAGGTGACAGTGACACCTCAGCCGCAGCAGAGCTGCCAGGGTGGCAGGGTGTGCCCTCCGCCGCGGGCAGAGAGGCAGCAGTGGCAGCACCCTCCTGTTCCCGTGTCACTGCTGTGCACTAATCCAGCCTGATGTTTCTGCACGCAGAGGCATTCCTGAGTGTGCTCAAACATGGTAATTTATTATTATTTATTTACAAGCGACAGAATGTCTTCTGACCTTTCTGTCCTGCTGGGCTGACTCTAAAGCTCTGGCTCTAGTAGTGTCTTGTACATCTAAAGAATGCCAAAAGTGATGCTATCCTGGCCTGAGTCCTGGCAGCATGAGGCTGGTGTGGCCACGGGAGGCCGTGTTCGCTCCGGCTGAGAGGAGCAGTCGGAGGCAGCAGTGCTGGCATGGTGGGCTGGGGCAGCTGGCTCTCTCTACTGGTGGGCAGGGAGGGCTCCAGTCCAGGCAGCCTCCCTGATGGTCAGCTCCTCCTCTCTGCCATGCTCCGAAGTGCTTTATGTCCCTCTGCATCCTCCAAACCCAGGCTCAGCCACCTCCATCAGCAGGTCCAGCTCGACACTTTGCATAATATCTGAGGGAAAGCAGAGGCCCTGCTGCTCTGGGGCCTCTCCTGCACTCTCTGCTCCAGCTCCAGCTGGCGATTCCTCAGTGTTGTGGCCCTCAGCCCAGTTCTTCTCACTGGAGCCAGGAGACTCCCGTGCAAGTCCCTGTCAGTTCTCTGCAGCCATTGTGCCCTCTCTTCCTCCTCCTGCCTCTGCTGCTCTGCAGATTCTGGACATCTTGAGGATGCACTGCCCTGGTTTGAATTTTGGCTGAGCAAAACCCTCCCTGTGTTGTAGGCAGGGCTGGGAACCCAGACCAGAGCTGGGGCTGGAGGATGTGTGATGGGTATAAAGGCCCTTCCAGATTTGTCAGAGAAGGTTTTGTTTGCATAACGCTCATCCTCCAAGTCTCTGATAGTGCGGAGTGGGCACTGCTGGGTGAGCTCCCTAAACCCCGCCCAGCCCCAAGGCCGGGACTGGCCCTGGCGCACACTGTGTGCACCCTGCACGGCCCTGACATGCTGCCTGGATTCAGCTGTCTGGCAAAGGCACTGTGGCCCCAGCCTGCTCCGTGTCCCTCAGCCACTCTCCGTTGTGGATGCAGGAGCGTGGGTGCTTATGAAGCACATCTGAAGGCCACCGCTGGCGGGCAGACATGGCAATACAGAGATTTTCATTGTCAGTGACAATATTAATGTTGTGTGATTTACAGTCTCTGGCACGCTTGCTCTGCTGGCAGCACAGCAGCTGCTTTGGGCCCATTTGAGTGGTTTAGATCTGTCCTTGAGGGTGTAATAGAGTTATTGAGAGGGCGCAAACATTGATTGATTTGTATTGACTTGCTTGGCAGACAGCCTTGTGTGGTTGCGTGGGAGCAAAGGTTTGGGACAGGGGACCATCAGATAAGGGACAGGGACTCACTGGGTACTTACCAGGCACCCCAGAGCCAACCCCACTGACCTGTCCTGGAAGTGCAGCTGCAATGTGCTGAGCCACATCCCTGCCACTGGCATTTGGTTCCTGGCTCTGAGCAGCAGCAGAGCCCAGTCTGGTCCTGTCCTGGTGGCACTAGCAGCTACTCATTGCCAGGTCCCTGTATGGGCCCTGCCTGGTGCCATTGGTGCTCACCGATCCCCAAGGCAGATGTGTGTGCCTGCTGCAGCTAACCCGTACCTGATGGTGGCCTGCTCTCCTCATCCCAGCCATCCAAGGCAATTACAGAGCTGCTGCCAGCGTGTGGGCTAAAGGGACAGTACTGGAGGGAAAGTTGTGAACATATTTCTTGCCAGCATGACTGATGGCAGGACTGATGCCCTGCACATCCCTGCTCCCACCACACAGCAATAGTGAGATGGATGCAGAACTGGGGTCACTGTCAGCGGAGCCAGAGGGCAGGAGCTGTGAGAGCAGCCAGCCCAGCTGCTGCAGCAGTGAGGGAAATGCCTCCTCAACTTGCATCTATGGGCACAGGGTACCCGTACAGGCTGGGCTCCAGCAGCCCATGGGCACACCCTCCCCCAGCAAGAGCCAGTCAAGAGCCCGTGAGAGAGGGCGAGGGGCTGAGTGGGTTCAGGGGACCCTGCCCACCACACCTGGCTGCACAGGGCCATGCAGAGCTGCTGCTCTGCCTTGCCCTGTCCACAGCATGAGGGGACCAGCTTCATGCTGGCCCCTGCAGCACCAGCGTGCTCGGATGGGGACAGCCCCCCGAGGGCAGTGGGAACCTCCTGGGCTGGCAGGTCGGCTGCCCCTGCTCCTCGGGTGCTCCAGGCATGTGCTGTGGCAGCTCCCGCTGAGTGGCACCCCAATACATAATTGAATTCACACTTGAGTTTAACTCATTATCCTGTCAAGATTTTGGCATTTCAAATGATTCACAGTTGCTTCAGTTATAAGAATTGGGGTGTTTAGGCAATTCTACCCACCCTGCCTTCCACCCTTCCCCTGCCTGGTGTTCCTGGCTGCCAGGTGTGTCACCCATCCCTGCTCCAGCCCCCCGCTCGGAGGAAGGTCTCCCCCGGGACCCAGCTCTCCCTCTTGTCCCCCTCGCCTGCCTGGGCAGACTGGGTATGACCCCTCATGAGGTCCCTAATGGGTGTGGTGTAGGTTGGTGCTGGGGACCTGACTGGTGCAAGCACTCCCCTTTCATCCAGAAATGAGCAGCATTCACTAAAGGCAGCATCCGTCCTGGAAGTGCCCTGTAGACTTGCAAGGAAATTAATGGCTCTATTTCCTCCTTCTGTGGTGCAGAATTGTAATTCTTCTGGCACAGTGAAGAGCTCTGCCCGGTAGTGCAGGAGGGACGGATAGGAGCAGGCTCTGCAAAAGGACATTTTGAACTGATCTCTGGAAAACATTTATCACAGCAGGACCAGCTGGAATAATGAATAGCTCCCTGTGCACAGATGGGACAGTCCCTGCACAGTACTGGGAGGTGCTGCTGGAGCCCATGGGCAGCTCTCGTGCAGCTCTCATGACCCCGTGGGATGGAGGGCAGTGCAGGGTGCTGGCAGGGAGGGAGGGCAGTGCCATGCGGGAGTTCACCCTGTTCTCCTTTAGGCACCTCCCATCAACCTCTCAAATCCTCCCCACAGATTCCACACCTCTGGGGCCTTCTGAGGACAGAAGATCCCACTTAAGTCTATGATTATTTTATCCAAATCACCAGGTTGATACTGAAGCAGCTTATAAGTACCCAGGACCAACCTTGGTGTGTTTAAATGAAGAAATTAAAAAAAAAAGGCAAGTAAAGAAACAGTTACAGCATTTACCACTTCCTTGATATTTTAATTCAATTGCTTGAAAAGACCCTAAACATTTCCTGCCTGAACATCTCAGCTTGTGGCCTGACCACTCATTGGTCCCTGCTCCACAGCCTCTCCCTTTCTGTAGGAGCCCAACTTTGGGTTTTATCAGCCCTAAGCTAGGAGTCTCTCTCCAGTCGCTCTGAAATCACTGCAGTTGGGTCCAACCAGCCCTAGCATCTTCTGTGCCCTGGGCCAGGGGTTTTTGCTGAGCTGCCAACCCACACACAGGGACATGCCCCAGACAGGCAGGAATACAGGCTCTGAGGCAGTTTAATGCCAAGCTCATTTGTGGGTTTTATTCCTTCTTGCCCATGTTGCCCCTCCCTTTCTATGCTCTGCAAATATAAACCAGCATCACAACACTACACTGGGCTCTGAAAGTCATCAGTCAAAGGCGTGTAAAATATGTATTTGTAACAGGAACACAAATTCATCATCTTTGTACAAGTAAATACTTCCTATTTTGAGTTCCATGACAAAGTGTGTATCAAGACATATTATGTAAAATGGACAAGTTAAATTCAATTTGGCCTGAGTTAACATCAGCATTAGAAACTTGACTTCTGCATTTCCAAGCTTTTTGAAATTTCCAATCTATAATTTCGCTGGTGGGGTCAGGTTGAAGAGATGGCTTTTGGTACGTGAGGTCCCCCTGCATGCAGGACGTTTTCTAAAGTGTGTGGTGCACCAATGCTTGACACTCCCGAACAGAGGCACTCATCAGTGTTCAGCACAGCACGTGCTCACTAGGCATCCACAAAAGGCAACTGTGTCTCATTTGTGCAGGTCACCCCCTGACCTTCCCAAGTATTTCAATGCTCAGCACAAGCATTCGGATGTCAGCAGCACAGCTCGTGCCACTGAAGGAGGGGACATGTGGATGGCAATGATCTGCAGTTCCCACGGGAAAGCAGCGACTGGCTTCCCTGACCAGGGAGCTGGGAAACCCTGCACTCCCAGACCTACTTACCCCAGGGGTGTGGGTTCGGGCTCCCTCGTTTCTCCTATGGTTGTTTCTGACCCTCTTTGTGCTGGTGGGGGGTTGCTCTCTCACCTCTGGCAGGTTGAGGAGTGGAGGTTTACGCAGCATGTCCTGCTTCTCTGGGAATAACAGGAACAGCGTTCTGTAATCATAAAGGAACATTCACCTGGAGATTGTTAGCTCAGACCTCTTGGTGAAAGTGTGCTCGTTGAAATACATCTCAACTCTTTAATAGAAAAGGTAGAAATTCCTCTGCTATTCATCTCCGATGTTTATATAACAAACTGCTGAGCTCCAAGCACTGATCTCAAACAAATACTTATTCAAGACTCTAGATTTAACCATTACTTTTGAAAGCATAGTTGTTATTTTCCTTGTTATATTTTAGAGAGGCAGAGAGAGGCGGGGTGGCTTTTCCAGGCCATACCTGTCTTCACTGTGGGTTGTGCTCCAACAGGGCTCATCCTGTGCCCAGCTGGGACCAGGGCTGTGCTGATGTACTGCTCCTCAGTCCCTGTGGCCCCCCGATCCACCCCAGCATGCAGGGTCGCTTCTCATCGGGCAGGCCAGCCCTTGCCCGAAGCTGAGAGAGGGTCCAGAGGAGTCTGCCCCTGATGGGAAGTTTTGCTCCTGATGCTGATTTCGGAGCAGAGGTGGGGATGAGGTGGGGGCTGCTACCTGCTCAGAAGTGAAGAGGCTTCAGCACGGTGGATGCTCCAACTCATGGTGGGGATTTTGGAAGCAGCTTGTGACCTGCAGTTGGTCTCTGCTCTTCCAGCTGGCAGACACTGAGTGGCACCTGAGGATAGTCCCATAAATGTTCAGGGTTTGTGTGTTGGCTCCTGAGCCATCCACAGGAGAACCGTGTGAAGTTTGGCCTCTGGAACTCAGTGTGGAGCACTCACAGCCCTGTGATGCTGGCAGTGGGGCAATGGCTGGTTCCCTATGAACCTATTCCCCCGCACAGCCTGGAGTGCTGTCCCCACTGTGCAGCCAGGCCCCAGCTCCATCACTGCTGGCTGTGGGGCCTGGGGGCTGCCACTGGCACCCTCCCTCCAAGCACCCTCTCAAAGCACAGGGCAGCAGAGCAGCTGAGATTCATTAGGCCTTAAATTGTACCAGAGCGCAGACAGGAGCACGGTGTGTTTGTTTTCGAACAGGGCACATGTCGCAGTAAATGCCAGTGGCCCTAGCGCTCGGAATAATAAATGTGCAAACAGCAATTAACAGTTGCGTCTTCTGCGCACATGCAAAGGACATAATTAGCCAGTTCCATCTGTTAATTATACCTGCCATGCCTCAGATATTCATATCCCAGCCAGAACTCAGAGGAGGAAGGTGAGCTTGTGCAAGCAAAGCTCCTCTCATCCAAACATTAGATCCCATGAGCCTTATCTCCCCTCTCTTGGGTGTTGCTCAAAGCAGGAGGGCAGCAGCTCCCATCCCCTGCTCCAGCCCCTCACTGGGGCTCTCCCTAGTGGCATTTCTCCACTTTGGGAGGCCCCAGCAACAGCTTCTCACTGGAAATACCTGCAGATCCCTTTGCAAGTGTTTTCCAGAGACAGCTTCCCTCGAAGCCCATCCAGAGTGGCTTTGAACAGAGCTGTGCTGCAGCAGGAGGTCTGGGTCAGACCTTGTGCTGGTACTGGGGACTGATGAGCCTGAGCCCAGCTCAGACAGAGCAGGGGCATTACACAGTGCTCTGGCAGTGCCTGGAGCTGGTGCTCCCGCATGTGAGTTTTTAGCTCCAAGGAGGTGGAGGATGGATGTGGCTGTCTTGCCACACACCAGCTGTGGGTGAGGGTGGAGGCAACCGCTGGGGGAAGGGGCTGGAGACAGTGCCAAGGAGCCAAGCATGAGGGATGCTGCTTGGGGGCCATCGGTCCGGCTCCCACCCCTGCTAGCTCTACCATTAAGAGTAACTCCGCATTCCAGTGGGGAGGGCAAAGACCAAGCCCTGTCTCACAGCCCCATTCCTGTGTGCTAATTTCAAACAGACTTGCAGGATGTGCTCTCATGGATCTAAGCAAGCAGCAGAATCTTAACTATCAGAGCTCCTTGCTGGCTGATAAAATATGGATAAAGGAGCCATCACTTCAGAGCAGCAGGAAGAAAAATAATTGCCAAGGTTGGCTCTCATTTGAATATTGTTAAAACCCTTGTAGCGTGGCAATGGCTGCTGCAGGTTCATTCTGCTTCTGGGAATAATTTTGCCAGACAAGATTTCACTCGGCACAGAGCAGTGGTAACAAGGGGTGCCTGCTAATTGCCCCAGCACCCCCAAGTGGTCTGCCTGCTCCAGCCAGGTCCCCTCCACCCTGCAGGGGAACCTCGGGTGTACGCACCAGCTGGGATGTAGCCCCAGCACGGGGCAGCAGCAGAAAACAGCGTGAGGCATGGAGGAATGAGCCACAGAGAGAGGAGCCGAGTTTTGGTATGATTTGGTTTGGTTTGAACAGGCTTTTTTGGGTGGGTTTTTTTGTTGTTTTTTTTTTCCCCCTGAGCTGGTGCAGAGGCTGACAAGGACAGTAAAGTGACACTGACTAATTGAATTCTGAACTAGCAGGAGCAATGCAAATATCTGACAAATTGATTTAATTGCGTTCACGTACAATAAAGCTGAGATCTAAAAGGTCAGCTAGAAAATGGAAAGGGTCCCTGGAGTGCTAACAGGAGGAAGCTGACTTTAATACACATTCATCACATTTTATCATCTAATTAGTTCACACAATGCCAGACTGATAGACAGAGGCCTAAACAAAAGTATCGATTGATTATTAGCCACATATCTATCATATTGCCTGGAGCTGGCTGTCAGCGCGGGCTGGCAACTCCTTCCCAGTGTATCAGCAGAGGGGGGCATTTGATAAATAGTTTTTCTATAGCAGAATTTAGACTCTGGAAAGTGTTTTACACAGACACTGAATGATAAAGATCCCTGCAAAAGCTCTCTAGCAAAACCACCATCAAAACCCAGCCAGTCTTGCCTGCATCGAGAATATTTATGAGCGTGTGGGCAGCCAGCCCTGCTCGGTGAGGAGTGTCCGGCCCCAGCATTGCTCAGCACCTACTCTGTGGTGCTGGTACGCCGCTCCTGCCCCCTCTAATTGCCTGCGGTGCCAGTAAACCCCAGGGACACTCGAGCTCCTTTCACATGCTGGTCCAGAGCCAGTGCTTCACCTTTCCTGGATGGGAGCCTCCCTGCAGAGCCCCACAGGAGAGAGGGCAGGTCCGGGGGCAGCTTGGCATCCCCAGGTGCTGCGGGGCTGAGCCCGACGTGCGTCTGCTGTGCTGGTGGCAGAGCCCCAGCTCTGCTCTCCCGGCCCCTCAGCCGCCCTCCTTGGGACTGTATTTACTACCGATCTGTAAGGCGGCAAACTTGTAATGTAATTCCATCAGGAGCGGAGGTGGCTCCAGGGTGGCCGGAACCGGTCCCTGTCAGCCGGGCGGGAGCTCTGGCAGCACCGGCAGCCACCGGCCCGTCAATAACCCGCACTGAGGCTCCAAGCAAGGCGAGGGGTAACTACCGACAGCGGCTCCACACTGCTCACTCCATCCGCCACTCACAGCAGGTACTGGAGCCAGCCTGGAGCAAGTGCCACAGCCCGGAAGCCCCTTTGGAAGAGTCAGGGGACCCTCCGAAAACACTGAACAGAGCACAGGCAAACCAAGACTGTGAACCGAGTCTGCAGGGTCATGCTCCAGTCCTGCCGCACTCCTATACCTGCCTTTATTTGCATTATTTTTGTCAGAACATATGGGATGGGACCTCACTAAAGTGGCTTGTTTTGACTTTTCCTTTTCCTTGGGCTTTGTTAATTTATATTCGGGATTATCTAATTATTTGGGCTTTAAATAACTACAGTTAGAAAAAAGAGATTTGACTATGGCCTGATTCAGAAGAATTAGCTTCTGCAAAGACTGACATGTTCAACAGCTGCCAAAATAACATCAGACTTGCAAAGAAAATGTCTTCACTTTTTATTGTTAAGAAGTGAGTGGAGTTAATAATGGGGATGGGGCATTGAATCTGTGCACAGACCGTGCTGGATCCAGTTCTTAATTAGACTGAGATCAGACCCCAGAAGCAAAGCAGTTCTCAGTCTGAAAGTTCAGCCGGAGTGGGGTGCAGGTCGGAGCCCTGCGGGGAGCCCTGGCCAGACCTGGCTCACCTGCGGGGCAGCACCTGCAGCACAGCGCCCACGTCTCACTCCCGAGCCAGCCCCAGTGCTGGGAAAACCTTCCCTCGGAGACCTCCTCTGCAGCAACACGAGGCTGGCCAGGGAGCATCCCGCAAAGGCTTTGGCTCTGCACAGTGCCCTGTGCAGGAGGGCAGGCAGGACTCCCATTTTCCAGCGGTGGAAGGAGCCCATTCCTGGCAGCCCTCCAGTATGCTGGAGCAGCAGCATGCACCAGCCTGCACCAGCTTCATCTCCCACCAGCATTTCATCATCATTCTCAGGGGCTCTAGGAAGGGAGTGGAAGGTCCTGGGCACAGTGTGATGAGCAGGCTCATGCGCAAGGCTGGCTCTGCAGCCTGGTGTGGCTCTCACCTGGAGAATGCTTCCTACATTCCGGTGTTTAGCCTGACCTTCATTATCTCTCTGAAAAGACTACCACAGCTAATTTATTTTGAACAAAGCTAGAAATAGAAGGATAATCAGATTATCCCAAATGACAGCTGCAACATCTGTATTTTCTGGTACACTGACACATTTGTTTTACAGAATATTGTAATGAGGCTGAAAAACTTGTCAACGATATTTCTTTTGTCCGTTCCTCAAAGGAGCAATAGTTGGCTCTCCAAAAGAATATAAATTGGTGCCAAATGTGGGAAACAGGGTTTTTCGGCAGTATCTGCTCCTGACTTTGTGCAGAAGCCCTCTCCCTGCAGCAGCGAGCACACGTGGCCCCAGCCCTTCCCTGGCTGGTGAGCAGCATATGGAGCTGCCTTCTGGAATCTTCATATCCCCAACAAGTTGAGTTTCCAGCCAGAGCCCCTCACTGAGCTGCCCCCAGGCCCAGAGCTCAGCACTTGCTGGCCTGGTCACTTGTGGGTCTCATGCCCAGGCCCCCCCGGTGGAGCAGTGGATGTCACAGTGCCATAGCACCCACAGCCACCCTGCTGGCTCCAGCACTGGGCACACATTACACCATCAAGCCTGTTTGTTTAACTGCAGGAAAACTGATAGATCTGTGCAGTTGGGTTAAGAGCCACTCTGCCGCCCACACGCTGTGCCCTGCTCAGCCCTGCCTCCGCCCACGTGGGTGCATGAGGATCCCCCAGCTCTCCTGGAGGCCTCTGCAGGACCCCCTTCTGTCAGCCTGGCCACACGGATCATTTCTCTGCACACACAACTCCCCTGTGGCATCTTCTGAGGCCACCCAGGGCTCCCCCATCACCCTGACAGGCATGGGCAGGGCCCCTGGCCTCTGTGCTGGCCCCTGTGCCCGGGGTTCTGTGTGCAGGATCTGGCCCCCAGCCAGGGTCTCTGTGCAGGTGCTAGGGCAGCTCCCAGCAAGCAGAGCTGCACAACAATTGCAGATTTTCTATTTATGCTCTTTTTTGCTTTCAGCTCTTTAGCTCTGCTTATTCTGCAGGGATTATGTGCTACTCACTGCTGGCCTATTGCTTCAGTATTTTAATTCCTTTTTTAGCTATAAACCCATTTTCCACACTCTTTCAAGGAAAGCAGCAGCCACCACCAATTGCTGCAACTGGATTGAGGCCAAAGGCAGGGCAGCGTCTTCCCAGCTCCAGGGCAGGAGCTGTGCAGGGGCCCTGGCACCAGGAGGTGCTGGCTTTGTTGACTGTGACAGCGGAGACTCTTCCTGAAGCCCTGATGAAACTTGAGGCAGCTCTTGTTACAGATTTTACTTTCCCGGGCATCTTACTTCTATCCCAGTCAGAGGCTGTGTCTCCCTGTGTGCCTGGCTGTGCTTGTGCCAAAGGGGACACTGCCAGTACAGCAGTGTTGCCTTGCCCTGGGCTTAGAATTAAAAGCCAAATATGGTTAGAGGGGAAAAAGGGTTTTACCTCGGTATTTATTTAAGGATCTTCTGGTGCACCACATCCAGGTAGAAAGCACCCCAGAATGCACACCAAAAATGCACACCCAAAAGATGCACACCCAAAAGATGCACACTAGGATGCCCACCCCAAAAAATGCACACACACAATGATTCGTGTATACAGTTATAGACCTTGCACCTTAGCATATCTATCAAAGATTCCCCAATGAGAAGCTCAAGAGAAGCCCCCATCTTAAGGAACCTTCCCCCTGGATGGGCCTATCTTGGTTTACAGAATGTGTTCTGGAGAGGACCTTGGTGTCTGGGGCTTTTTGACCCAACTTCGAGGTTTTCAAGATGTTTAGTCTCTTGGCTTAACAGAACTTTGGGTCTAAGCTAGTTATCAGACTTGGGGAATTACAAGTATGTGGGCTAAAAGCACTAAAGATACATGCAAAGCTGTATAAAAGGGTATATGAAAGGGTATATGAGAGGGGTATATGAAAAAGCAAAAAATCATCATGGCATCAGCAGGACCAAATGGGGTTCTGGCTTGGGTGACAATCCATAATTCCCTAATTTTCATTTAAATCGAGCTTTGTGCTGCCTTGATGAGGGAATGTATTAAAGCCAGAATGGCTGATGGTTTTTAAATAAATTCCAGGATGAATTCCACACATATCCTGCATTAATGTGGAAGGTGGAGATAGAGGCTGGGGTGAGCTGAAGCAGAAAGTATACTGTAAATTGAGGCTTGGCACCGAATATAAATGGCAAAGGTTGCCGACTGCCAATAACAGTAAATCAGGCCCGAGCAGCACAGCGATAAGCAGCGAGATGGATTGCCTTCTGCCCAGGGTGGGAGCGCGGCTGGGCGCTGGGCGGCCCAAGGGGACAGTCCTGGCAGTGTCGGCAGCGCTGTGGGCACACGGTCTGTGCTGGCCCTAGGGGACACAGCAGTGCCGCACACTGGCTCCCCAGCTGGCCCTGGTGTCAAGGTGGGGTTGCCCAGCCACAGCCTCCTCTCGAGCTCAGCGACAGCCTCGGGAGAGGCTGAGGCCCTGCAGGTGCCTGTCTGGGGCAGAAACCAGGCAGTGAGCGCAGTGAGACAGTGAGCTCAGAGCCTGCTGGCATGGGAGGGCAGACCCAAAGGGTCTGTGGGCCACCAGGGCGTGAGCCCAGCCCAGGGCACTGCCAGCTGCTGCCAGCTGTGCTCCTACACAGGGCTCTCCGCGCCAGAGAGATGCTGCTTTGTGGCAAACACTACCTTGATGCCTTAGCAGAAATTTTAAGAGTCTCTCCTGAGGACACACCATGGGCATGTTCACAGGGAGGCGTTCCCTGTGCCTCTCCCATGGGAAGGTGCAGGGGTTAAGGAGTTTCTGAGGCTTTTGCTCTCCCAGACAGCCTGGGTAGGGAAGGGTGATTGTATCGGCAGCAGGAGAGGAGAGGGGAGAGGAGAGAGAAGGAAAATGACCACAGAAAGACAACTTTGAGAATGGAAAAGACAGATCAGAATGTTTTTATAATGAAAAAGGAACCTGTGCAAAATTGGTTTTGATTAATTGGCAGTTAACCGAACTTACAAAATTGAAATTATTTTTCAGAGGGCCACATGAGAACTCATTTAGAGAGCAAGGAGGTGTCAAACCTGCATTGCTGGCAAAGTTTGGTGTCAGGTCCACCCAAGCAGAGAAAGCAAGAGGGAAGTTGTCTACCCAGCCCTTGCTCAGCCACTTTCCTGGGGGCTGTTGGGGGATAAAAGTAGTGTTGGAGTGAGGTACTCCAGTAGAACCTTGTGGTAAATTACCTGCGGGGCACCTCCTACCCACCCCTTCATACAGGAATGCTGTGCCACTGGACCCTGTGTTATCAGACCCTGTGCTGCTGTGCTCAGCCTGGCGCCAGGCTCCCCCCGTTCCAGTGGCAGAGTGAGTTGCCTAAGCACGGCGAGGATGCCTCAGGTAATCGCCTGCTCAGGATCACCCAGTGCAGTTCTGCGGCCCCAGGAAAGGCCTGGATTGATGGTAGCAAGGTGGGACAGCAGCTCTCGACAGCCAGGACTGAGGATCTGAACTGGCTCCAAGTTCCTCCTGGAAACCCAGCTGGAGTGGGGTGCTGCCAGCGATGCTGGGCTGCAGCATTTGCTCCTCAAAGGCAGAGCAGCTCCAAGGTCACACACACAGAATCTTCAGGACTTAGTGCCAGCACTAATCTCAGGTCTGAGACTCAGGAGCAAGTCCTGGTTTTGTAAAAGCATCCCCCAAATCATCCCTGTCAGCACACTCTTCCCAGGCTGGGTTTTGCCGTGACAACAGCCTGATTCCTCTGACCTGGAGGATTATTCCAGATTTATGCTGGGATGTGAGAAAACCAAGGACTGATCAGACCTGATGGGAACAACAGAAGGCAAATCCCAGCTGTCTTCCTAACATGTCCCTAATAATTAAAACCTTTTAACATAATAATTTTGCAAACAGATTTATCACAAATGGGTCTGACAGCCAGTCTGCTCCTGCAAATCAATCCTCCCATCCCCAGCTGGGAGGAATCCACAATACAGGGCTCTCCTGATGGCCAGTCCCAGTCCCCTTGGCTTGCTGGTGCCTCTCCCAAAGAAGGTGAAGTCAAACAGTCTCAGGCACTTTGAATCCTTGGGGCAGGAATGGCCCCAGTCTCCCCAAGATTTAGGTGGGCAACTTTCAACCTGCAGAAGATGTTTTCCAGGAAATGATGAGCACTCACTGAAACTCCACGGCCATGCCATTGCCTCAGGTCCTTGAGGATCAATTTCCACGTGGATCACTCCAGCTGTGCTCTTGGCAAGGGGATGTGATTCTCTTCTGTGTAAACAGCCATAACTTCAGAATTACTCAAGAAAGACAAGAGACCTCAAGAGACATGTAAATGACCAACTGTCTCATTAATCAGGCACAAATGCAAGCCCAGCAAAGGCTCTGATTGCTGAGCTGGAAAATGCTTAAATTCATTTATTGAGACAGCAGGAATAGCGGATCCCTGCCCAGAAGTAGGAGGTCCAAGAGCTGGGATGTGGCCATGCTGGCAAGTGGGTCTGGAGTGCTGCTGGCCTGGGCACCCATGTCCTGCACTTGAGTTTGCTCCTGCCTCACCCTAAGCCAAGCTCAGCCCTTCCACCAGTGGAAATCAGAGCCCAGCAGCATCCTGGGAGCTGGGCTCCACATTTCCCACAGAGCTGCTCTGTTTGGGATTGCGGCACCGTCTGCCTTGATCAGCGGGAGCACAGGCACGGAGGAGCCAGGATGTGTCTGCATCACTGAGAGCTATAGCAAGGCTGTGCCATCCATCCTCCCAGGTTGCCATGCCAACGAAGAGGAGACAAGAACCGATGTAATTTGCAGAATCACCCTCTTGACACAAAATCCAAGCAGCTTGTGAGAAGTAGGGTGAAAGATGTCAAGGGATCAGGGAGAGACTCTCGGTGCCTCTCTGCATTGAGCGCATGGCTGTGTTCCATTTCCCAGAAAGGATTCTGACACCTCTGCTGCAGAGCTGGAAGTACAGGACCCAGACACCAGCCCATGGGAAGGTCACCTGGCAGTGGGAAAGCAGCTAGGAGCCCATGGGAAATCTCAGCACAATGTACCTCAGCACGTGGTGCTGTGATGACCTGGCTGGGTCACTGACCCAATGCTTGGAACCGCCCCAGGAGCTTCAGTCTCCTTCCCTATTGCAAAGACAGTGGGGAGAGAAATGGTGGAAATTGCAAAGCCCTTTCTGCTCTTCATCCTCTTATTGTCATGTTTGAAGCTAGCTGGGACTATGGATGATGAAGACTCAGCATCGTTCCTCTCTGACCAGCTTCTGCCTTGCAGCCCAAGGAGCTTCCAAAGGGCTGGAAGTGACTGCCTGTGCTGAAGGTCTTGCTCAATAGCTGATCGCATCCATGAAGCACAATTCATCATGTCCAGTCATCCCTGGAGCCCTCCAGGTTTGTCTTTCTGAGTGCATATCCTATTTGTATACTACAGATTGACACTGGAAACACTGGAGCTCCTGTACTGCCAGGAGCGGGGCTTGGCCACTGTTGTTCCACAGGCCAAACAACCTGTGCAGTGGGGAACAGGGCGCAGGGCTACCTGTGCCATTTCCTTGTGCCCAGCTGCTGGTGTCCCCCAACCACGTAGGTCACAGTGGTAAAAAAGAAAAAAAATAATTTGTTCAAACATCCTGTGGTGATGCTCCATCTTCCTCTGCAGCGGCCTCAGCTCCTCGCTTTCTTTCCACCTCTGCAGTTGGCACTCTCTGCACCATGCTCCAGCCTGGGTCACACTGCAGAGACCCTGTCACCTGCCATGTGTGCTGTGTGCCTGGCTGGGCTCTGCTCCTGCCTGGGGTCCTTCCTTGCCAGTGTGATGGATGTGGCAAACAAGTCATGGGGCCTCAGTGTCCTGAGCAGCTGCACAACATTTAATTCCATGTTCCTGATTCAGCCTCTGATCTGAAATCTGAAGAAATACAGATTGCTTTTGGAAGGGATTTTGGAGTTTTCATGGCTGTCTGGAGCACCTGGGTTTACAGGATCAGGTCAGAGCATCTCAGCACTGGGCTGCCATCATCACCAATCAATATCCCAGATTACCTCTTCACACCAAAGGTGCTGTGCTAATTTTCATGGATCCTCTGTATTTCATGCCCTTGGTGTCCTGTCATGCACTGGTAGTTTTAGCCCACAAGCTGGAGTGCAATATGCTTATGAGTAATAGCATCTTATTGGAGTGTAAAGATGTTCCTATTTCGCTGATTTATCCTGCACTTAAACTAATTCAGAATTCACTTACTTCAGAAG
Organism: Rhagologus leucostigma; assembly: GCA_013397725.1. NCBI lineage: Eukaryota > Metazoa > Chordata > Aves > Passeriformes > Rhagologus > Rhagologus leucostigma. The sequence continues at coordinate 1,041,437 of VZTD01001486.1, read as the reverse complement.
TACTGGAAGCAAAATGCTCTCTGTAAATAGCCTCGCTTTTCTAAACTGATATCGCTGAATGGGAAGATGGAATAACTCGCACTATCTATTTTCCCTCAGAGGGAGCATCGCTGCACTATTTTGACTGTTTTCCATAATGAGAGCTATAGTTGATTCTTCTCTAAGAAAGGCTCATGGTCTGGGAAGGACTATTTGACCTTTATGGTGCAGGCTTTAGAAACTCTGCTTAGGTGAAGCTGAAGTTTGTTTCAGCAGCGTCAGGCATCCACTCTGCTTTCAGCCCCCTGCACGGTGGGTTCTGAGTCACACGGTGCCCGAACGCAAGCCCCAACCCCCTTGCTTTGGCATCATGAGGGCTTTTAGCTTTTCTTTTCCTTAAACATTCCCAAGACTCTCTCAGGTTTATGGGCTATCACTTCTCACATCATGGAAGAAAACCGGCACCTGGCCAGGAGCGGTTGCATTGCTCAGCTGCAACAGAAAGTGGCACAGCTGGAAAGGGGCAAACAAGGAAGGGGAAGGGGAGGTGCCCAGCACAGTGCCGGCCATTCATGGGACAGGGACAAGGAGAGCAGGTGGGAAAGGGCCCAGTGATCCCTGCACAGGTATTTCCACCTCCATCACAGCATCCTTTCCCTGCCATGTCCTGAACTCTGGGCAGGATGCCGCTGCCTTTCCTTCTGGGTCACTGCTCCAGTTTGAAGCCAGTCCAGGAGCTCCCCAAAATCCACACTGAAGACTGGACTGGTCCTGGGAGCTGAGTGCCACAGCAAGGACAATCCTGGCCCGTGCTGGCCAACCTGCTAGAGTTGTTGGAAGAGGGACCAGAGGCACAGAGGGGTGATGAGGGCTGGGGAGGCTGCTGTCTGGTCCTGCTGCCACAGCCCTGGGGGTGGCCAGCTGCCAGCAAGGCCAAGCCCTGGTGTTCCCAGCCAGTGGGTACCGAGGAAGAGGAAGGTACAGAGAAGCTCAGCAGGGCAGAAGGGGCAATGCAGCCTGGCTGTGGCCCTGACAGCCCTGAGAGGACGTGGTGTGAGGACACGGGGGCTGTTCCCTGGGATCCGTGGGCTGGAACTGCAAGTAACACCCTGGCCTGACATGCACTGACACCAGCTTGCCCAGTCAGTCCCTTGGCACACAGCAAAGGTTTTCTGCTCCCAAATGAAGCCAAATGTTTTTTACATGAGTCAGTTCTACCTGGAACTCACTCCTGCAGCTGGACTGGATCACAAACTGAATACATTTGCTGTGTTCTCACAGCAGGGGATAAGCTCAGGTTGCAGGATTCATCACAGGGGACTACATGTGGCAAACACCCATTTTGCTTCCTGGTCCTTCTCATCATCCCTCAATGTTCTGTCCTCCAGAGCAGGACTGCGCCATCTCTGGCAGCTATGGGATGGGAAATATAATCTCCAGGGAATGCTTCCAGACTCAATCCCAAGGGAAATAATTCAAAATCCTGAAAGAAAGAGTCCCTCAGGAGCCAAGAGAGCAGAGCCCTGCCAAAGAGGTGGCATGGGTGTTTCTGAAGAATAAATCTTAGTGGTAGCACACTGGGTACCCTGTTACCAGGCAGAGTGATAAATTAGGCAGCTCACGGAAGAGCTACAGAAATTATGAGGTAGGTGGAGGATCTATCTAATAAGCAGGGATTACATTACTGAAATCGGCAGGGCTTGGCTGAGTGGCAGGTGAGGAGGGAGGAGGAACCATACAGGGAAGGGAAGGGATGAGAGAGAACAGATGATTTACAGGGCCTCACGCTGGGCATTGCTGCTTCCAGCAAAGGGCAGTAGTGACTGTCTTTGCTCCATGGCCCAAGAAGGCCATGGGGTTGACAAGGAAAGGGAGAAGGAAAGGGAGAAGAAAAGCACCTTGGCTGCTGCTCAGGGGGAGCTGAATCCCCTTGAACACATGGCTGCAGAGACTGGACTGGCCATTCCCTCTCTGAAAGCTACGACAGTGCATGACGAGCACCTTGGAGCATGGCGTGCACAGCTGCCCGAGGTGGAGCTGGGAGGCTGCACGCCTGCAATGGCATCCGGCCATAGACAGTCATTGCTGGCCCGTGAGGAAGCACAGGGGGTGTCCTGCATCGGGGGATGGACTGTGCAGGGCTGCAGCATGTGGCCCAGCTCCATGGGCAGCCATGCCGCCCAGCCGGGGAGTTCTCCTGGCATGGCCCGTGCAGCTGGTGAAGGGCATTTTAAAAAGCACAGAGTATGTTGGTGAAACATTTCTAATCCAGCCTTCTGATACTAATGTGGCAGCAGGCCATGCAGCAGATGAGCTGTGTCCAAGGCCCTGGGCTCTGCACTGTTTGGTAGGTATGTCCCACTTCTTCCCATTTCAGGATTTCCCCCAGTGCTGTAGGGACTCTTCCAGCACTGAGTGAGCAGGGCACTAACAGTGGGAGTCATAGGGATCAGGTGGCACAGTACGGAGGCCAGGTGGTCTCCTGGCTGTCCCCTTACACATTTGTCCTTGGCTGACTGGCTGGATGGTGTCCTGATGGGTCAGAGTGAGCTTCCTGCAGCCAGCACTGTGCAGTCCATGGCAGCAGCAGGACACGGCCCCGCTCGAGTCACAGCTGCCCTGGAGGCAGCCCTGGCTGTGAAGCTGAAGCCACACAGTTGGGGCTGGTCTCTGCATGATGCAGCCTCTGCAGCCTCTGCCACCCTCTGCCAGCCTTTGGCAGTCTTTGCTAGCCTCTGCCAGTCTCTGCAAGTCTCTGCCAGTCTCTGCCAGCCTCTACTCCCCTTGGCCAGTCTTTGTCAGCCTCTGCTACCTCTGCCAGCCTCCATCAGCCTCTGCAGCCCATGCCAGCCTCCACCAGCCTCCAGCCCTGGGTGTCATGCCCTCATCAGGGCTGGGATCAGACAGTGTGACTTCTGAAACTGGGATCAAAGTCAGTCTGTGACCATAGGTGACCTCTGCCTCCCTCCCTGCCTCAGTTTCTCTCTCTGCAGCCAAGTGATGATATACTCAGATACTTGCAAATCTGAGACAGCTTCTCTATGGCTGCTGTCTTCTGCTTTCTGACCATCACCACTGTTTAGCCCAGGATGGAGATAGCCAGCTAACACCGTGTTCAGCACGGCTTTGTCATGCCATCCTGTCGTGCAATCAGTGAAGGGCTGCCTGTGCAAGCCCTGGTCCTCATTCTGTAAGAACCGAGATTAGAGTAGGAGATTATCTCCTGATCCTGTGCAGATAGAGCCACTCACCCATTTACCCCGATGAGTACGTGACAGATGGGGCGGGCCCTGCAATGCCCTTCCTACGGGGAGAGCAGCCAGTCCCGCGCTTAGTGAGATCGAGGGCATCTGGGAGGGAACCGGAGGCTTGGACCTGAGCTTGCGGAGAGGGAGCAGGCTGCTCGGGAGGTCTGAACGTGAGCTGCAGCCCCCCTGAGCGGGACACTGGTCGGGCTGAGCCCCGTGCAGCCCTGCTGCCCCGGCCATGTCCCTGGGGGTGCTGGCTGCCCCAGGCTGGGCTCAGTGTGAGCAGCGTGCCACAGCCTCTGTGCTTCTCCATCTGCATCTCCCCAAGGAGAGACAAGGCTGGCTCTCCGCAGCAGCACAGGGATCTGGGCGGACAGTGGGTTGATTGTAGGAAAAGTGAGGGGGAGGAGGGAGAGCCCCAGAACTGCAAGGGGAGGTTTAGAGGGAACAGATCTGTAATTCAGGTGTTCAACAATGGAAGGAAAATTCCTCGTTTCAGTCTTTTCTGGGCTTTCCTAAGGGCTTGTTTGTCCCAACAGTGACAGCAGAAACCAAAGATCCTGAAGCTCCTGCATCCCCCGTTTGCCACAGCTACTCTGATTGCTGGTACAGTGGGAGCCACGGGCCTTTAGCACCTTTGAGTGTGCAAAGGCAGACTTGAGGAGCTGGTGGGACCTTGAGAGACCGTCTGTGTCACCTGTGAGTGCCCCTTTTCTCCTCTCTTGCCTCTGCTAGCACACACCTCTCAGGCTGACTGGCTTTCCCTCTGGCTCCACTTTCAGGACTCTACACTGGATAAACCATGTTCCACAGCATATTTTTGGCACATGCATTTTTCTAAGTCCAAGAGCTGTTCCCTTTTTTTATAGCAACTGTGAACAGCGTATCAGTGAAACAGTGGGTTTGGTGCCTGAGCAGCTTGCCCAGTGATGTCTTCTTCCACCTTTGGTAATTGTAGGTCAAGGAAACGGATGTAGGTTCCCAGACTGTGCAGTTTAGGTCACAGGAGCTGCTACTAACAACCATCAGAATTACCAACGATTTTAAACCTGAAGCTGTTTCCATGAATGGGAAAATGCTTTGACAGAGTGGAATGCCACTGCAAAACATCTTGAGTGCCTTCTTTGACTGAAGTTTAAATGTCATTGCAGTTTTACTGGTTTTTTTGCTATTCAGTATATATTTACAAACTTTATTCATTCCCTGAAGGAGGTAGAGCACTATGTGCATTAATCCATTTCTTTTCAAGGTGTTTCATTGCTTCTGTTGACAAGTAAATAATGAGGAGGAATTATGGGAGGTTAACCTCTGAAGTTTCCTGAAAAATATATTCCTAGTGTTTGTAAAAGTCAGGAAATTGAGTTGATAATCTCTGGAAATTAGTCCTTAGCAGAAGCAATAATTGGGATATTGGCATGTAGAGATTCTCAGGCCAGAGACTCTCCTGCGGGGACCACATCCTGGCTCACAGCTGGGCCCAGCAGGACCAGTTCTTTACAAAGAATTCCAGTTGCAGTGTAAAGCCTTCCAAGAGAAGTGTCCTGCAATATTCCTTCACAAATTATTACAAAAGAAAATTACTGTCCTTGTTAAAATACACCCTTTTCACTGCACTCAAATGAGTCTAATTCCAGCTTCTCTTCAACGGATCTTGTTAAGCCTTTGATAGATTAGAGAGCCCTTTCTTGTTAGAGGGCTCCTGCTCTGATCGGTGCTTGTGAATGACAACAGGAGCATGGAACTAGAAGGGACAGCTTGGGCCATCAAATCCCATTTCCCTGCAATTGCTGGCAACGATGTTATAAAGTCCATTTCAAACTCAATCTTAAAACTAATTGCATGCCTTGCCCCCAACGCTCCTCTCAGGAATCTGTTCCAGAACAACATTTCTCCCACTGTTAGAAACCATCTGATTTCCAGCCAAAAGTTATTTGTGCCAATTCATACCTCTTTGTTTTTGTGCCAGCACAGACTATTATCTGAGGCCATTTTTGTCCTTTTTTCGTGCTCATCTGCTTGTGCGTTTAGAGAGCAGGGACATGCTCTCCAGCTCCCCTCTCACTTGGCCAAATATGCCCAGGCCCCCTCAGATGGGCTCTGCAGTCTGAAGATGTCCTCAGAGTCTGATTCTGCCCCTGCTCCTCTCCCAGTTTCTGTTCCTGGAGCAAAGGTGTGAGAATACTGGAGTAGACGATCCCACATCTAAGCAGTAATGCGCCAGCACTCAGTCATCTCTGCCTTGGAGCAGAGTTCTGCTTCCCCTCATGAGCCAGGCCACTAGCCTTTGCACAGCACCAGCTGGGGCAGCAACACCGCTGAAGGAGCTTCCCAGTCTATCATGTGTGAAACATGGCTCTAACGGGAGCCTGGTCATCAGCATGTGCAGTCAGACCCTGGCAGCTGGTGCAGGGAAGGGCTCTCAGCTGCCTACCATGACTTATTGTCACATGTCCCCATAACCAAGATTCTGGGACAAATCTCAGCACTGCTGTCCCTGTGGAGATGAGAGCATCGCAGGCATATCACCCAGGTGGGGCAGCCACAAGTCACTCCAAGTGATGGGAACTTAGAAAAAACTGCATGCAAGGGGTGGCTGCTCCATGTTGCCCACAACACAGTTCCTTCCCCTTTTTCAAAATCAGCTGATCTTGATCCCTGCCAAAATGTGGGGCATGAACTAGGTGATGTACCTGACCAACCCACCCGGGCAATTCCCATTTGGCCTTGCTAGACTGGCCACTGCTGCCTGCCTGGGAAGTGCTCCCATTGCTAATTGATGTGCCTTGGAGGGGCAGGTGTGCAGGGGAAATACAGAAGCCTTTAAGAGCAGAACTGTCAAATAAAGTGTTACACTCCATCAGCTCCTATTGCATCCATGGCTGAACAGCACCAGCCAGCACTGGATAACACTCAGATCTGCTCGTGGATGCATTTGACATCCGTGCAGGAGAAATACACACTCTGTGATGAATCAGGAGCTGGAGTCCAGCAGCAGGCATTTAAGGCTGAACCATTTGTTTTAGAGGGCTTTACATTCCAGTTACAGAATTTCCTCTGGGCTGGAAGCTGGTGCCCAAGAAGAAATTGTCTCTCTGTTCTGTGTGGTTTGTTGTAAATCCTATTAGTCTCCTGTGCAGCACATCATGGGAGCTGGAGCCACAGGGTGTCAAGCTGGGGCATTCTGCTAAGCACTGCAGTTTGGGTGTGTGCTCAGTGTCAGAAAGACCAAAGCACTGTTAACTTCATTAAATAGAGTCTAGTTTGAGGTTTCTTATATTTTTGGAACTGAAAACTGTTTGGGTTTTGGTTTAGGTTGGGTTAGTGTTTTCTGATATTGGGAAACTCGAGAGCAGGCTTGTGGCTGCCAGCAGGCTCTCAGTGGGTTCTCCAGTTTGGAATAAATGTATCTCCATGTATGAGAAGGATTCATCTCTCTCAAGGTAAATCCATACGTACCAGAACAATTCTATGAGAGGCCACGTGTATGTGCTAAGCAGAGCAGCCAAGTGAACCTGCTCTGCCCAGGCCTTCCTGAGAGCACGTGTCTGTCCCCAGTCCTGCAGTGTGATCCATTCTGCACCTACTGGGATTCTCATTTAAGGTTCAAGCCTGATTTCTGAATTTTCAGTAGCCTTCCTGTGGGCTCGGGCTGTCCAGGACAGGAACCATGCTCCTCCCGGTGGGCTCTTCAGCGCCTGAGGGGATGCTCGAGGCCAAGTGCTGCTGCCCGGGGGTGCAGCTGTGCTGCTCCTCCAGCGCTGGGGTGGGACACTGCGAGAGGCAGCGCTGTGAGCGGGGACGGGGGGGGGAACCTGAGGCTTCGCTTCTGTCAGCTCGAGTTAGTCCCCAAACATTCACATTACTGTAATGCAGTTGAAAAGGAATCCACAAGTTACAGGAAATGATTTACAGGACACAAGACACTGCATTTCAGAGGTCTCATGTGTGCCATAAAAAATATATTATGAAGGAATAATCTCCATTGGAACTGGAGCTGCACAGGGAGAACACATGTCCAGCTGAGAGCAGCATTGAGCTTTTGTTCATTACGGGAAATGTTGGTGCTTTTCCTCTTTTTTTATGAGTACATTTCTCAGCTCTGGGTAGCTACCTACTATTGGCACTTAATTTTTGTTTCCAAATGTTGCTTTTGCAATGAGACCAAGCATAGCTGGGACTCCAAAGGCACGTTGCTCTGGTGGAGCTGGCAGTCCTGAGGGATTTAGGTCAGGCAAAGAGTAAAGTCAGGGCTCTGAATTTTAGGAAAGCAAACTGCCAGCTCTTCAAGGAGTTAGTCAGTGTGACCCCTGGGAAACTGCCCTCAGGGAGAAGGGGCAGAGCAGAGCTGGCAGGTCTTTAAGGACACTTTCCACAGAGCACAAGAGCTCGTGATCCCCAGGCACAAGAAACTGGGCAAGGAAGGCAGAAGTCTGACATGGCCGAGATGGGACCTGCTGGTCAAACTCAAGGGGAGGAAGGAAATGCACAGGCAGTGGAAACAGGGAGAGGTGTCATGGGAAAAGTATAGGGAAACTGCCCGGTTGTGTAGGGATGGAAGCAGGAAGGCCAAGGCTGGAGCTGAGCTTGGCAAGAGACATACAGAATAACAAGAAGGGCTTCTACAGGTATGTCAGCTGAAAAGGGAGGTCAAAGAAAGCAGTGACAGGACAAGGGGGAATGGCTTCACACTTACAGAGGACAAGGTTAGATTGGATATTGGAAAGAAATTCTTCCCTGTGAGGGTGGTGAGGCCCTGGCACAGGTTGCCCAGAGCAGCTGCGGTTGCCCTATCCCTGAAGTGTCCAAGGCCAGGCTGGATGGGACTTGGAGCAACCCGGGATGGTGGAAATGGCAAGGGTTGGACTCTGTGACTTTGAAGAATCTCTTACCATTCAAAACATTCCATGATTCTATGTTCCCTATGCAACAGCAAGCTTTGGAGATGGGCTTCTGCTGTAAAACCTGGGCAATCCCTGGGCTTCCCCTGTAAAACCTAGCCCACAGCTCATCAGCTGGGGGAGCACGAGGAAGCTCTGCCAGCTCTCTCCCATCCAGCCTCAGCCAGAACACCTCTGTGTGATGGGATGCACAATCCAGCAGTTCCCCAGAGTGGTGAGTGGAGAAGTGTCACTGCCTCCAAATACTCGTCCTGCTCACAAGCAGGATGAGGTACACAGCATTCACAGATGCACGAGGCTGGAGACACAGTCTGCGTTTTCCCAGTGCTGGCTCAGAAGTGCACCTGTGGCCCTCATATGTGTGAACATGTAGCTGCTCTGCAGCTTTTGCCACTGGGGTCAGGTGCTGACTCTTTCTGTGATCTGCGGCCCTCAGGTAGTGCTGCTAGTGCAGGTGCACAAGGTTAGATCCCTGCTCTTTCACCTGTGAGGGTTTTAGCAAATGGCCGTGTTCCTCAATTCATCTCTGTACATGGCACTGCCAGCGCTGTTCTGTGGGGCAGGATGCCAAGAGCTGTGACATGCCCCAATATCCTAGGGCAACACTCATGATGGACAGACTCCTGGAGACCCCAGACGAGGTACAGGAGAAAGCTGAGAGACAATAACGCATTTCTTCCCCTCACAAAATCCATCCTAAAGCCAAAGCTGAGAACTGGAGGTGGGAAGTGACAAAACGTGGAGCTGGAAAGAGGTGATGGCTGCTCCAGAAAACTGTGAGGAGGGAGGCTGTCAGCCCCAGCCTGCTCCACCAAGGCTGGGGACAGAGTTCCTGGAAGAGCATTGTGCGAGGGTGTAATTGGCCTCATCTACTAGTGCAGCTCCTGGCACCTAAACCATGAACCTTCCATGCTCCAAATTAAGTTCCTGCCTGCCCCTGCCCACAGTCTGCCACCTCTCTTCAGGATCCCAGGAGAAAGCAGGCTGCCCTAAGAAACTGTCCTCTCTGTCCCAGATCCCCATAGGGCCAGAACCAAGGGACCTGGGCCCTGCTGCATGGGGCTGTCCCAGAGGACCTGTCTCTTAGCTGCTGGAGGCTATGTACAGGAGCCATGGGCTGGGGACAGAATAGACTTCGGGGGAAGTGGAGGGGAGCAGGCCAGAACAAAGGGCCAAGGAGCTGTGGCGCGGGGATTTTCACAGGCGAAAAGGAGGAGGGTTTGTAGCGTACAGCTGACGCTGCCCCTGTTTCTGAGGCCCTGCGCCCTCCCTGTGCCGTGGGTGCTGACACGGGTGGATGTGGCACGGCGGGTGGGTCTGGGCAGCAGGTGGGCCAGGCGGGGTGTGGGGCAGCTGAGGGCTGTCCCCGGCAAGCGGGGCGGGCCAGCGGGACTGCGGCAGCTGGGCTTGCCCGGGCCGGGGGTCT